>FR997746.1:4183889-4308187 GCA_905475445.1 Ochropleura plecta
AGACACACGGACACTCACCCTCGCCAGCAGCGCCGCAGTGGAAAATTGCTGGCGGCGGGGTGCGCGATTCTCGTCCCGATGCGGGTGGCGAGCGGGTGGCCACGCGCGACGCCCCAGCGGTGCGCTGGGCGATGCGCGCGCGTGGCCGCTCTACTCTACTACACTCTCGGCGGCCGGCGGGGGGGGGCTCTAACGAAACGATTCGCCGACGACGCGCGAGAGCAGCGAAAAGACAACACTAAAGACATTATGACACTACTATTTTATATTATAATGTGTGTGTTGTCGTGTGTGGTGGTGGTTTGTTCTCGAACGTTGTGTCTCCGGGTGTCGCCGGCGCGGTTCTCTGGGGCTGCTCTTTGTTGCTGGTTTTCGGTGTGTGGTGGTGTTGTGATGAAGAGAGAAGACTTATTTATAATAAAATGTGAGTTGTTGTTGTGCGTCGTTGTCGTGTATATGATTATTTTGTTATATTTTGTACACTGATGGTGACGTTCTGAACTCTCTTTTTATTATTCCATGTATGAACTGTGTGGACCGACGGTGCGTTATGTTATGCGTGTCCGTTTCTTACGAAAACGGTCGTTGTATGAAATTATCACGAAAGGCGTGACGCTACCGGCGCACAGACGCGTTCACCGTACGTCACGTCCTTATGAGTATGTGCTCTATATGACTTTTTTAAATGTGAGGCGCTCTATTTGTTCCGGGCGGAATCGTATATGATGTCGCGAATGTGTCAAAAGAACTTACACACGTGAACTCGTCTCGGTACGAACGTTCCAAATGGGGGCTTTTACTGTTTCACGATGATCACGATCTCGTCGTCGTCATGTCGTGCAACGTCGAACGCCCTTATGCACGCGCAGCGCGTCTCGACGGGTTGAGATACACAGCTCCAGACGTTCGCGCGTGCGACCCAAAAATCTAACATTTACACACAACAGAGCGCCTCGCCGTTTCGCGCTTGGCTCTATATGATCGCGAACGCAACGGGAATGAGGATATCTGTACGCGCGCATCGCTACGCTTTCGGGCGTTTCGGGGGCGCGCGTTATGATCTCGCTTATATCGAAGCTCCCTGGTTGATCCTGTCAGTAGTTATATGCTTGTCTCAAAGATTAAGCCATGCATGTCTCAGTGCAAGCCGTATTAGGCGATACCGCGAATGGCTCAATATATCAGTTTTGGTTCAGTAGATCTTACTCAGTTACTTGGATAACTGTGGTAATTCTAGAGCTAATACATGCAATCAGAACTCTGACCAGTGATGGGATGAGTGCTTTTATTAGATCAAAACCAATCGACGGAGGGCCTCGCGTCCGAAGTCGTTAATTTTGATGAATCTGGATAACTTTTGCCGATCGCATGGTCCAGTACCGGCGACGCATCTTTCAAATGTCTGCCTTATCAACTTTCGATGGTAGTTTCTGCGACTACCATGGTTGTCACGGGTAACGGGGAATCAGGGTTCGATTCCGGAGAGGGAGGGAGTGCTGAACGCTTGGGGCGGCGTGCGGTTGACGGCTGCGCGCGGCGTAAAGTCGCGCCGCATCTCTGACAGCACCCGCAACTCTTCTGCCTTGCGCTCCATCTCCTTTTCGATTAGCTTTGCCGCTATCGCTTCAGCATCCTCGTCCGCCATCGCAGCAAAGCACTTTCAAGTCCGGTATTAAAGCACCAAATGTTTCTAAGTCTCGTTAATACACGAACTGATTTCGATTTTTACCGCAAAAAGTTTCTGTCTCGTTAATACACGAACTGATTATGATTTTATCGCAAATTTTTTCTAAGTCAGATTAATACACGAACCACTTTCGACTTTGCCGCAAAAATTTTCTAAGTCCTATGCGTAAGCAAATTAGGAAAAAAGTCCTTACCGATGGGATCAACCGGCGGTTTCACCCAAGTAGAGGCGTCGTCAGCAGCGTCGCCGCCAGCACACTCACCAAAATTTTTATAAGTCCAGGAGAGAAAAATGTGCAGACTTACGTTTACTCTCCGGGCACCACGGGAATGGGTCCCCGCGTCGGATTTCGGGATAATCCGGGATAGACCGGGATAAACCGGGATAAATCGGGATAATCAGGTTTAACTTACACGCACTGGAAAAACGCCACTGTCGCGGTAGATAAAATACATTGTATTGTACGTGCTGCTTTATATGTGATGTGTGTTGCGGTGATGATGCTGCAGTCAGTGTGAATGGTACGATGATAATGAATTGTATATTAAATTGTATTGTACAAATAATATGTACGATACTAAATAAACAATAACACGATCATCGTGTGTTGTATCGTATGTTGTACGCATGCATGTATGATGTATGCCGATGATGCGTGCGTGTCTCGCCGCCCGCCGACGAACGACGTATATACAAAGTGTAACGTAATAAGCGCAAGACCAGAAATTAGTTTGCTCAGAATGGGCTTCTGAATCGATTCCCGTCATTATTTATATGTGTTAATTTTTCACGAAAATATCTTTCATCTAATTGAAAATATGTCCACCACGTCATAACAAGGTAAAAATACATTTAGTTTAAAGAAATTGTGACTTTAACTCAAGAGATAAAGACTTTTCAAATGCACGAATGTATTTTTTAATTCACTCAACTTGCACTAGTTACGTTAAAAAACATATTAGTTGCGGAAATTTAGAACTTATCTTAAAGTATAAAAGCTTTTTTAAACGCATGATTGTATTTGGTTTATAACGCTTTCATTTATACCGCCTTAGTGGCGGTATAAATCAAAGTGTTACCGCCGCCGCCATAGGCATCGCCGCATGCGCCGAACAGCAAACGCGTTACCTACGTAACCTACGTTAGTAAATTTTTGCCCGCGGACGGTAAGAGTTGTGTTCTGGTTGTGTTTTGTTTACGCGCGCGATGTCGTTCCAGTACACCAATATTTAGTACACGGAGATGGTGAGGACACTGGCTCGTTGTAATGACAATGTCGAGTTAGCATGCCGCGAGTTTAATATTACCTAGATATGGTACCCGAGTAAGCGCCCGGACAATGCTAAGCGCAACTCAGCGTCTGAGGGACTCCGGTACCTACTCTCTTCATTTTAAGAGAAGTGTTTTACCAACACGACGGTGCACCCGCGCATTTCTCATGGAACGTGCGACGGCATCTGGATACGGAATACCTATGGCCCCCGTTGGACCCAGGTCGCCTGATCTTACGCCGTTAGATTTTTATTTGTGGGGTCGAATAAAATCGCTTGTTTATGTAAACGAGGGTGAAGCTTGTTTATGTAACAAGTGTTGAAGACCTTAAAGAAAAAATTAAACTTGCATTCATTGTAGTGAAAAGTGAAACTAATGTGCTTAACAGACTAAAATTAAACTTAAGAAAACGTGCAAGTGCAAGTGCAGTGTAAATTAATGTTATTTAAATTAATTTACACTATTTCTTCGTTTGTTCAATCATGTGAGTACCTACCTAATTTTATCATTTATAGATTTTAATACCTGTAAATATTACGATACGATTCTAATCTTTTAAACACGCCGGTTTTGAATAGGTACGACATCGCGATAGTTAGGTAGTTACTACCCTGCGCATCAGAGATAACATTTATTTAATAGTAAAGCGGTCTCTAATAAATAGATCGCAGTACTTACTTAAAATTAAACAAAAATATTCAAATCCGACAGTGATAGGCCTGTGAAAGTGTGATGGAAAGAAGGAATCATAATTTTACTAGCAAATTATTTCTCAATAATAGTCACATTACACGTAATTTATTAATCTTATTCCGTATTCTGTGCGTTATTTTGTTCGGACATTGAACTAACGTAGGTACCTACAGCAGTAAGCCGTACGCATGCTAGTCAGCTGGTACATTTGTGTGCGGGGCGGGGCGCACACGATTCGATCTGTACGCACACACGTACAGACCGAGTCATGTGCCCAAACGTCTGACACCTACTCAGGGTAAACATCTTATTAAAAAAAACTAGGGGAGGTTTAACTAAATGAAATTGCATATGTTATTTTAGTCTTACAAATTAATATTCTAATTGGGGTGTATGAGGTCTTGCGCTTATTCCGTTACACGTCGTATATACATATATTTTCTGTTCGTGTATTAAATAACGGTGACCGTTCGTGTATTAATTAGCAAGCGCGAGCGGCGCGACGAGCCCCAACGATCTCGACTATATCGTTTGCGAGAGAAAATCGTCGAGCTTAAATACGAGAGGTTTTGTCGGGCGCGACCGTTCGTGTATTAATCGATCAACATAGCGACAATACTGTTATTTCGCTACAACATCGCTGTCGTCGACGTTGTAAACGTACCGGTGCTATGGTGCGCCCGCGCGCACGCACTTATACGTTTACAACGCGACAGAAGCGACGTCGCGGTGACATAACGGCCGTCCGTCTCTGTTTGTGTTGTGTCGTCATTCATCGTCCTCGGACGAATCACCTGGCGTAGGGCTGAGTCTCAACAGATCGCAGCACGACGCTGCTCTACCGAGCACAACACCCCGCCAGGAACGGAAGTCGTCTACAGACTATTCCGAGCCCCGACATCGAACTGAGGTAAATTCGGACCTTCGGAGCCGTGATGCACGCGTTAAACGGACAGCATCGATCTCCGCGATCCAAATGGGCTTCGACGTCGCACCTCACGTGGTGAAGCGCGACTAGTAAAGTCACATTGTTTAGAGCCTCCCGACTCTCGGGGCTCCACAGTGAGCATATCCTTGCCGGATTCGGCTAGGCTGGCTTCGGCCTTAGAGGCGTTCAGGCATAATCCCGCGGATGGTAGCTTCGCACCACCGGCCGCTCGGCCGAGTGCATGAACCAAATGTCCGAGACTGCGGTTCCTCTCGTACTGAGCAGTATTACTATCGCAACGACAAGCCATCAGTAGGGTAAAACTAACCTAATCCAACGCTTGGCGAATTTTGCTTCGCAATGATAGGAAGAGCCGACATCGAAGGATCAAAAAGCAACGTCGCTATGAACGCTTGGCTGCCACAAGCCAGTTATCCCTGTGGTAACTTTTCTGGCATCTCTTGCTAAAAACTCTTTATACTAAAGGATCGATAGGCCGTGCTTTCGCAGTCCCTATGCGTACTGAACATCTGGATCAAGCCAGCTTTTGCCCTTTTGCTCCACGCGAGGTTTCTGTCCTCGCTGAGCTGGCCTTAGGACACCTGCGTTATTCTTTGAACATTTACCGAATGCTGGCGGGATACTTCACCAACCGTCTAGTGGGCCTTTTCACTGGGGCTGGGGTTGCCAGGAAGCCAATGGCCATGGGCTGCCCGCAGGGGTCCGTGTTAGGCCCTTCCCTGTGGAACCTTCTACTGGACGACCTGCTTCGGCTGCCGTACCCAGAAGGCGTAAAGGTGGTCGCGTACGCCGATGATGTTACGGTCCTCGTCGGGTCTGACTCTCGAGCCGGCATTGAGGCCTCGGCCTCGTGCGCCATGGCACTTATATCTGAGTGGGGGGCTCGGAACAGATTGGGCTTCTCCCCTTCGAAGTCGTTTTCTATGACTTTGAAGGGGGGTCTGTCCAGGCGCCCACCCACGATCAGACTCGGCGGGACCTCAGTCAGGAGCGTGCGCTCAACCAAAGTTCTGGGTGTCGTGGTCGACGCGGGACTGTCATTCGGGGAACACGCCCAATCCATAGGGGAGCGTGCTGCGGCTGGGCTGGGTAAGATGTCGCGCGTCTCCGCCTCTTCCTGGGGTGTCCGGTACAGGACCCTTAAGGTCCTGTACAAAGGAATCTTTGTCGCGACCATCACCTACGCGGCAGGGTGCTGGTGGCGGCGCGTGAGTACTTACACGGTCCGGTCCGCGTTGTTAAGGACCCAAAGGCCAGCACTCGTCCTTCTGACGAAGGCGTACCGGTCAGTCAGCACCGCGGCCTTGCCTGTCTTGGCTGGGGTGCTGCCGGCCGACCTCGAGGTTGCCCGTGCGGGCATGATTGATGACATCCGGCACCTGCCACGGGATGCCTTCAGGACGGGGAGAAGGGATATCGCGAGCGATGCCGTAGCCAATTGGCAGCGGAGATGGGTTGCGGAGGATAAGGGCCGGGAGATCTTTCGGTTCTTCCCGGACGTGGCGGCTCGACTCAGGGCAACCTGGGTGGAACCGGACTACCAAGTCTCGCAGATCCTGACTGGACATGGTTGTTTTAGGAAGAGATTATGCGAGATGAAGTTGTGCGAGGAAAGTGTGTGCTATTGCGGGGAGGAAGACGAGAGCCTGGACCACGTCTTATGGCGCTGTCCCCTCTATGAGGAGCCGCGAAAGGATATGCTGAGTGGGATCACGCGCGTGGAGGAGGGCCCGGTTTACTACGGCGACCTCGTCGCCTCGGAGGCGAACTTCCGGCGGCTGAAGGACTTCGCCCACAGATGGCACAAAATCAGGAGCGGGCTAGAGGTCTAAGGACCAGGACGGGCAGCGAAGCTGTGCTGTGTCGTCAAACTACGTGTTGGAGCACGCTAGTTGCCGCCCCAGAAAGGGGAGAAAGGCAAAAGAGGGACTGGACGGGAGAATTGTACAAGGAGTCAAGCAGCGGCTGCGGTGACAGCGCGTCTATCTAGGCGAGCTGTGTCCGCAGTCGTCTCCTTGATGTTTCGGCCCATATGACATGATGTCGGTGGGGCCATGGGAGGTGGTGGGTTGTCCCTATCTACTTCGCTGCCTGCTCTCGTAGGCAACGGACGTGTTCTTGGCTCGCGGAGCGTTTATTTTGTGTCTTCCATTCTGATTGGTTCGCGGAAGTTATCGGTGGCTCCTTGTCTCGCACAAGGAGTTTTCTACTAGCGACCGCGGCCATATTGGTTTGTGAGGGAGCGCGAGTGTTTGTGCGGTGTTTTTGGGTCAGTATTGGCTGATCCCAAAAAGTCGGTGCCTCTCGTTCTGGCTAGTACACTTTTGCACTAGAGCCAGCGGCCATCTTGGCCAAAGAACGAGAGGCAATAGGCCCGAAGGCGTGGTGAACAGTGTGCGAGAGAGACGCGTAGTGTTGTGCGATAGAGACGCGAGTTGTGTGTTGTCAACTGTCAGCGTGACAGTTGACAGGTGGTTAGGCGACAGTGACGTTTCGCGAAATTGACGCTCATCTGTTTCTTTTAATTTTATTTATACTTAGTCTTTTTTTTTCTATTTACTTGTTCTATTGTGTGTGCTTCTCCCCCCCCCCCTCGCGAATGTGACGCTTTCCTACCGCGACAGTGACGTTTTCCAGTGCGTGTAAGTTAAACCTGATTATCCCGGTTTATCCCGGTCTATCCCGGATTATCCCGAAATCCGACGCGGGGACCCATTCCCGTGGTGCCCGGAAAGTAAATGTAAGTCTGCACATTTTTCTCTCCTGGACTTATAAAAATTTTGGTGAGTGTGCTGGCGGCGACGCCGCTGACGACGCCTCTACTTGAGGGAAACCGCCGGTTTATCCTATCGGTAAGGACTTTTTTCGTAATTTGCCTACGCATAGGACTTAGAAAATTTTTGCGGCAAAGTCGAAAGCGGTTCGTGTATTAATCTGGACTTAGAAAAATTTTGCGATAAAACCATAATCAGTTCGTGTATTAACGAGACTAAGAAAATTTAGCGTTTTTATGATCTGGACTTTGAAGCTTTTTTGCGGCAAAAGTCGAAAGTGGTTCGTGTATTAATCTGGACTTAAAAAAATTTGCGGTAAAAATCGAAATCAGTTCGTGTATTAACGAGACTAAAAACTTTTTTGCGGCAAAAGTCGAAAGTGGTTCGTGCATTAATCTGGACATAAAAAATTTTGCGGTAAAAATCGAAATCAGTTCGTGTATCAACGAGACTTGTAAATTTTTTTTTTGGACTTTTAAAATGGCAGACGAGGACGCCGAATCGATTGCCAAAAAGCTCATAGAAGCCAAGCCCATAGAGCCGGTGGGGTCCTTAGGCTGTGGTGCGGCACCGAACACACGCTGGCCTGGCTGGGGAAACTCGTCTCCGAGATGCCTCTTCCCGCCGGCACTTCGCTGGTGATCAAGAGGCAGTCGGAGATCCAGCGCCGCGTACGATGCGGCATACTCATCCCCAATGAGCAGGGGATGTTCACAGAGCCGACCAGTATTGGGCGAGCCCTGTGTTACCAAAACTCCTGGGTGGACATCAGGAGGTGGGTACTGCTGCACGGCGACAAACAGGCCGCGGCATGGTACATTGTGGTTGGCATCCCTGAGGACCAAATTCCGGCCCTGATGAAAGCCGAACGCCGTCTCTCATTTTGCGCAGGGACGGTGTACATTAAATTCCAGGGCCCGAACGGCAAATTTGCCGATGTCCCTCAGGGTTGGGATCCGACCACAGAAACCATGGTCGCGAAACCGGAGGATGAGAAACCTCCGACATCAAACTCCGCGGAGCCACCCGCGGACACTCCTGCAGCAGCAGCGCCGGCCGTGGACTCCGCCCCCAGCGTGGACGCCGTCCTCTCATCGGGAGAAGAGATCGACGACATCATCCTGTCGTCGGTTTCGGACCCCGGGGAGGAGGGCTTCGACGCGGGCGACCTGTTCGCCGGGCTGCGACTAGCAGGTGACGAGGAGGGCGCGACCAGCGATGGCGTCCCTTTCGTCGACCTGTAGGGTTCTGCAGGCTAACCTCCACCACAGTCAGACCGCGACGGCTCAGCTACGGAAGTGGTTGGAGGTTCAACAAACAGCCATCGCTCTGATCCAGGAGCCGTGGATCAGGGCTGGCCGCATACAAGGCCTCTCCAATCTTAGGGGTAAGCTTATAGTTACTACAGACCACGACCAACCCAGATCGTGTATCTATACTACAGAAAACCTAAAAACACAGCCACTAACAGATTTCTGTTGCAGGGATATCTCTGCAGCTAGGCTGACTATACAGCGTGACGACACAGAGGTGGAAATTGCCCTCGCCTCGGTATATATGCCTGAGGCTGAGGAACCGCCCCCGCATGACCTCGCCCGCCTCGTAAGACATTGCGAGTGCACCGGGCTGGAGGTTATCATAGGGGCCGATGCCAACGCCCACCACCCTCTGTGGGGCATGGACACGCAGAATGAAAGGGGTAAGACTTTAGTAGACTATCTGTTCTCAACCAACTTAACCCTACTAAACACAGGTTCTGAACCGACCTTTGTAACCAGGCGTAGCCGTACAATTATAGACCTTACTCTGGCCTCGGAGGGAGCAGCGGCAACCACCACCGGATGGCAGGTCTCCAAGGAGGCCTCCTGCTCGGACCACAGGTGGATCCGCTTCGATATCCAGGTTACTGTAACACCTACACTGCCACGGCGCAACCCGCGCAACACAGACCGTGCTGCATATACACGCACCCTTGAAAACAAGCTGGTGTCAATTGACGACTGGGTGACTTACGAGAGCACACCGCAGATTGAAGAGCGGGTAAGTCAGCTCACCAAGTCAATGCTAGACAGCTACCAGACTACCTGCCCCGAAACCGTTCCGCCAAACACATCAGGGAAACAACCATGGTGGGGAGCGGAACTGGAGCGTAAGCGCAGCAAGGTAAGACAAGCTCTAAACAGAGCTATGAATACTTGGGCGGACAAGGATTGGGACGCCTACTACGCGGCCAAATCCAGCTACAAAAAATGCATAAGATTCAGGAGCACCACAGGGTGGCGCAAGTACTGTGGCAACATCGAATCTTGTCAACAAGCTAATAGGGTAAGGAAAATACTGGCACAGCAAAAAACACCTGGGCCTACTGTTCTCCGAAAACCTGACAATACACTCACCACATCACCAGAAGAGGCGATGCGCGTCCTCATTGAAACTCACTTCCCAGGATGCGCATTTACACAGGTGATTGACTGGACAGAGACAACTCAAACGCCATCAGTAAACGACTGGCATTACGCTAACAAGGTGATAACACTGGAGAAAATCCAGTGGGCGATCCGTTGCTTCCATCCTTTCAAGGCGGCAGGCCCAGACGGCATCTTCCCTGCTCTACTGCAGTGGGGTAGCACATCCGTTGCCAGTAAACTGCTGCCCATAATGAGAGCGTGCCTAGCCTTCCGATACGTTCCTAAAGGATGGAGGGAAGTGAAGGTTATATTCATCCCTAAGCCAGGTAAGGGTGACTACACAAACGCCAAAGCCCACCGACCAATCAGTCTGACTTCCTTCCTTCTAAAAACCATGGAGAGGATCTGCGAAAGAGAGCTGAGGGACGGCGTTTTAAAAACAATACCACTCCACGACAACCAACATGCATACAGCTCGGGTAAGTCTACCGAATCAGCTCTCCACCTAGTGGTCAGCCGAATAGAAGAAGCTATACACCAGAAGGGAACCTGTCTAGGAACCTTCATAGACATCGAAGGAGCCTTCGACAGAACTAACTTTTCCAGCATCCGTAACGCTCTGTCTCGACACGGAGTGGAACAGGTAATGATAGACTGGATCACTAATATGCTAAGTGAACGAGTGGTTCGCCTTGCAGAAGTACAGGAGATGGCCTTGATAGCGAGAGGCTGTCCTCAAGGAGGGGTACTATCTCCGCTCCTCTGGAACCTGGTGATAAACGACCTTATCACAAAACTCAACGCGAACCACTTCTTTACAATCGGGTACGCAGACGACCTCACCATCCTCATTTCAGGGAAGGTGACGGGGACAATCTGCAACCTTACCCAACAGGCCCTACGCATCGTTGAAGGATGGTGCAGGGATTTCGATCTGTCTGTAAACCCCAATAAAACTGAACTAGTCATGTTCACCCAAAAGCGAACACTAGGACCTTACCGCCTACCCAAACTATTCGATACTGAACTCCAATTAGCCAGCGAGGTGAAATACCTAGGCGTCATCCTGGATAGTAAGTTAAACTGGAGCAGTCACTTAGACAATAAACTAAACAGAGCCTGTATCACCTTTTGGCAGTGCAGAGGGATGATAGGTAAGAGGTGGGGGCTGTCTCCCAAAATCATCCTCTGGCTTTACTGCGCGGTAATCCGACCTATGGTCACGTACGGGGCCGTGGTATGGTGGCCCCGCACCAAATTGGTGACAGCCTCAGCTAAACTTCAACGTATGCAGAGGCTTGCCTGCACGGCGATCACTGGCTGCATGAGGACTACTCCGACTGCAGCCCTTGAAGCCATGCTAGAACTCCCACCGCTCCACCTGTTCATTCAGCAGGAGGCAACGACGGCGGCATTACGTCTCAAAACACTGCATTTATGGGGTAAGAAATATACACAGCATACAAAGGCGCTGGAGGAGTTTTACAACGAGTTCCCAATAGCCAAAGCAATAAACGATCGGATACCCAAACAATTCGTATTCGATAAGAAATACAAAATCCAGCTCCATGAAGACCACCGTTGCGAAGGGCTATGCCCCGCAGAGGTAAGAATCTTCACAGAGGGATCCAAAACAGGTACTGGCACGGGAGCCGGAGTCTTCTCAGAGGACCTCAACATCCACATAGCCGCACCTCTGGGGGTCCACAACACGGTGTTTCAGGCAGAATGCATGGGCATCTCCCTAGCCGCGTCAGCCATCACGGCAAGGAAGGTTGAGGACCACTCTATTCGCATACTTTCGGACAGCATGGCTGTACTGCAAGCACTAAACAGCCAAACAGTCAATTGTGGGCTAATACATGAGTGTCACCAGCGCCTAAATAAGGTTGGTAATCTCAACAAATTAACTATCCAATGGATCAAAGGACACAGCGACTCCCGAGGCAACGACGCTGCGGACGAACTTGCTAGAAGGGGATCGAGCATGGTACCAGTGGGACCCGCACCTATCGTGCCACTACCATTTGGGTACCTACGTACACTGGTAAGGAAACGCACCAGAGAACAACACCACAAACTGTGGCAGGACCACGGTGAGTGCAGGCAGGCCAAGGAAGCTCTTCCTAGTATCGACGGCCGCTTCACTAAACAGGCGCTACGGATGACAAAACCACAGCTGCGCACAATTACAGCAGCCATTACTGGCCATGGCTCTTTTAATAAACACCTCTTTGTCTTAGGAGTCACAGACAGCCCACTGTGCCGAGCCTGCATGGAGGTAGACGAAACAGCAGCCCACGTGCTTCTGCACTGCCCAGAGGTTGCCCCATACAGGGCAAAGTACTTCGGTAACCCAGGTACTCTTCGCGAGATCGTCAGCAACACCAAGGCGCTGCTGACGTTTTTCGCGGAGCTGGGGTGGATCGAATAATATTCCCACCCATACGCAAAATACGCGCCTCAGACGTGGAGTTGCGGACACCAGCCCGTTATACAATACAATACAATACAATACAAGCTCATAGAAAAGGAAATGGAGCGCAAGGCAGAAGAGTTGCGGGTGCTGTCGGAGATGCGGCGCGACTTTACGCCGCGCGCAGCCCTTAACCGCACGCCGCCCCAAGCGTTCAGCACTCCTAGTATGGAGATGCTAGCCGACATCACCTCGCCCCCGGCACCTTCTGCGCCGATGGCGGCTAAGCGCCTGCTCAGCTCACCGGAGGAGGTGCAGGAGGCAGTAAAGCGCAAGCTAGGCGCAAGAAAACCGCAGCGCCTCGACGTGCCGCCAACGGAGGGACCGCAGCCATCGACGTCGCGCCCGAGCATCACTCCTCCACCACCACCGGTAGCTGTGAAAGACCCGGAGCCAGCTACAAGCAAATCTACGATGGACGTTGCAGGTGTGGACCCGCTAGCAGTGGCTCCCGTCGAATCTCTGGCAGGAGTGGCGACGGCGTCGACAAAGGGCATCATGGAGGCTGTCCGCTCCAAGACGTCCAAGCTGAATAAGGATGAAATCGCAGCGATAGGCCTGCACACGGAACGCATCGCCGCCGTCATCATGCACCTGACGTTGAGACTAGCCGTTGCCGAGAGCCGGGCTAATAGCGCCCCAACCAACGCTGCCAGCGCCACTGCCGGCCCACCGTCGTATGCGTCTACGCTGAAACTCGCCAGAAATGCCGAACCAGTGGCAATCAAACCGGCAGCCGGTCCAGTATTGGCCATCTACCCGGCGGAGGATAATGAAGACCTAAAAACGGCAGAAGCTACGAAGGCAGAACTAAAGAAAACAGTCGACCCGGCCAAACTGTGGGTCCAAGTGGCGAAAGTAAGGAAGGTAGGCAATGCGGGCGTCCTCGTGCAGACGACGAGCGATGCGGCGGCGACGAGACTCCGGGCGGCGGTACCGGCAACGTTGAGGGTGTCCGCGCCGAAGCTCAAACGGCCACTAGTGTGCCTCAATAAGCTCGACGGCGACCCGACGTTCGAGGAAGTGCTTGCTGACCTCCATGAGCAGAATTTCAAAGACGACGCAAGATGGCCACTCGCCAGAATACAGAAGGAGGCTACTGGCGCTTTCAAAAAGAACCGTTCGCGTGGGTCGGCACAGGCAACAGCGCTCATCTATGCCTGCTCGGCCGAATTAAGAGAAGCGCTGGTCGCTAAAGAACGCGTCTACATCGGCTGGCAAACGGTCGAGGTCACCGATTACGTCGACATCACCTGCTGCACAAAGTGTCAGCAATACGGGCACCCTGAACGATCATTTCGGTCGGCGGAGATCACGTGTCACCGTTGCGGCGCTACCGGACACCGCGGAGATGAGTGCACAGCCGTGGTGACGTGTTGCGCCACCTGCAAGCGCCTTGGAAAGAAGGAAGCGGCCGGACACAAGACCGCCTCTAGGGACTGCCCGGCGAGGGCATACGCGGTGCAGAGAGGGGTAGCCATGACCTACTATGGATAGGCCAATACTAAGAATCGGTCAACTGAACCTTGCCGGGTCGGCGCTTGCAACCAGAGAACTTCCTGCGGTGTGCCGCCAGCACGGGGTGGACGTGGTGTTGGTTCAGGAGCAGTATGCGCAGGCCACTGAGCATATTCTGCAGCATAGACCCGCAGCAAAAGCGGGCGTCTATATTCATCGGCGTGGTGTGGCCTGCGCGGTGTTGGAGCAGCTCAGCACGGACCACTGCCTCGTGCTGCATCTAGAGGAACTCGACCTGCACGTGGTCTCGGCCTACTTCCAATTTCTGAGCGGGTAGATCGCCACCTGCACCACCTGGAGGGGGTGATGGAGGCGCTACGTGGGAAGAGGGTGATGATCGGCGCTGACGTGAACACCCACTCACCGGTATGGCACAGCACGCCACGCCACTACACCGGCAGGGGCTACGAAGCGGAACAGAGGAGAGTTGCCGTGGAGGCTTTCATTGCGGCGCATGGGCTCACCGTTGCAAACGAAGAGGGCCAGCCCTCTACCTTCAGCGGCCCCAACGGTGAGTCCAATATTGACCTCACGCTGTGCAGCAGGAGCGTGGCTGTGAGCGGCTGGACGGTCCACGACGGGGCCAGCTCCAGCGACCATCGCCTCATCACCCTCCAGGTGGCTGCCCCACACGCGAGATGCCACCGTGCTGCGAAGCCAGGCGGGGAGCCGGTGCGTTTCCGGGATCAAGGTGTGAATTGGTCACGCTTTCAGGAGACCATCCATGCACGAATGGGACGGCTAAACGTTGACAAACCAGCGACCACTGTCTGTAAGGAGTTCACGAAAGTCATTGTTAACACGGCGCGCCAGTGTCTGGGAGTGAAAGGCCCACCAAAGGACGCTGGTTATGAATGGTGGAATCCGGAGCTCGAGAAGCTTCGGAAATCCAACTGTAAGGCCAGATGCAAATGGCAGGGATCGCGAAAGGACGGGGTACCGAGAGAGGAGAGTCTGACAGCGAAATTCCATGAGGTACGTGCGAGATACCGCAAGGCGATGGAGGAGGCGGAGCTTGGGCATTTCCGGCAGATCGCCAAATCCGGCAACGCGGACCCGTGGGGGCTGGCCTACCGCGCCGCTAGCGGCAGGTTGAGGCCTCCTCCCCGGGTCATAAACGGTATTGAGCTGACGGAGGGCTTTGCGTGCACTGTGGGCGACGCGGCGACCGGCCTCTTGCAAGCGCTGTGCCCGGACGATGACCCGTCCGGGGACACGCCATATCACAGGCAGATCCGGGTCGCTGCCTCGCTCATCCCGTCAGGCCGGGCTGCGCCTCCTCTGTCCCGTGACAATCTGGGGGGCATTATCAGGAGCCTGCCAAACACGGCACCGGGACTAGACGGAAACAGTGCGCGAATAGTGAGGAAAGTACGGGACGTCGTACCCGCGGAAGTCAACGCGGTGTACGGCAAGTGTGTGTCGGATGGTGTGTTCCCGGATGTGTGGAAGGAGGGTCGGCTGCTTGTCCTGCCGAAAGGCAACGGCAAGCCGCGAACCGACCCCAAGGCCTACAGACCTATAACGCTACTGCCTGTGCTCGGGAAACTCTTAGAGCGAGTAATTTTAAGCTGCGCTCCCACGATTGGCAATCAGATCTCTACCGCCCAGCACGGATTCTCTCGGGGAAAGTCAACCGTCACGGCGCTCAAGGACATCTTGGGTGCCGCGGGGGGGGGGGGCTCGGGCAAGTATGTGCAGGCCATTTTCCTGGACATCACTGGCGCCTTCGATAACGCCTGGTGGCCGATGATCCTGACGAAAGTCAAGCGGCGGGGGTGCCCGTCCAATATCTTCAGGATGTTGGCCGATTACTTCACCCGCCGACGAGTCGGGCTATTTGTTGGTAACCGGGTGGAATGGAAGGTGTCCACGATGGGCTGCCCTCAGGGATCAGTCCTTGGTCCACCGCTGTGGAACCTGCTGCCCGGCGGCGTCCGTATGGTCGCCTATGCCGACGATGTGACCATCCTGATCGAGTCCCAATCCCGGTCGGGGATTGAGGCGGCGGCCAAGATAACGCTGGACTTGGTCGCGGCATGGGGCGCAAGGAACAGGCTGGGATTCTCCCCTGCGAAATCATCTATGATGACGATCAGGGGAAAATTCCAGCGGCCCCCCACTGTCAAGCTTTCCGGGGATTCGGTCAGGAGTGTCGCCTCGGCGACGGTGCTGGGGGTGGTACTCGACGCGAGCCTGTCTTTCGCGCAGCATGCGACATCGATAGGGGAACGTGCGGCCAAGTGCTTCGGCAAGATGTCAAGAGTGTCGGCATCTTCCTGGGGCATTCGATATCCCGGACTGCGCGTGCTCTATAGGGGTACTTTCGTGACCACGGTGACGTATGCTGCTGCTTGTTGGTACCACAGAGCGACACTCCACGTTGTCCGCAGCGCGCTGCTCAGGTGCCAGAGACCGAGCCTGATTCTGCTGACAAAGACGTACCGGTCTACCAGTACATCAGGGGCGGTACATCTGTCAAAGAATAACGCAGGTGTCCTAAGGCCAGCTCAGCGAGGACAGAAACCTCGCGTGGAGCAAAAGGGCAAAAGCTGGCTTGATCCAGATGTTCAGTACGCATAGGGACTGCGAAAGCACGGCCTATCGATCCTTTAGTATAAAGAGTTTTTAGCAAGAGGTGCCAGAAAAGTTACCACAGGGATAACTGGCTTGTGGCAGCCAAGCGTTCATAGCGACGTTGCTTTTTGATCCTTCGATGTCGGCTCTTCCTATCATTGCGAAGCAAAATTCGCCAAGCGTTGGATTGTTCACCCATCAAAAGGGAACGTGAGCTGGGTTTAGACCGTCGTGAGACAGGTTAGTTTTACCCTACTGATGGCTTGTCGTTGCGATAGTAATACTGCTCAGTACGAGGGGAACCGCAGTTTCGGACATTTGGTTCATGCACTCGGCCGAGCGGCCTGTGGTGCGAAGCTACCATCCGCGGGATTATGCCTGAACGCCTCTAAGGCCGAAGCCAGCCTAGCCGAATCCGGCAAGGATATGCTCACTGTGGAGCCCCGAGAGTCGGGAGGCTCTAAACAATGTGACTTTACTAGTCGCGCTTCACCACGTGAGGTGCGATGTCGAAGCCCATTTGGATCGCGGAGATCGATGCTGTCCGTTTAACGCGTGCATCACGGCTCCGAAGGTCCGAATTTACCTCAGTTCGATGTCGGGGCTCGGAATAGTCTGTAGACGACTTCCGTTCCTGGCGGGGTGTTGTGCTCGGTAGAGCAGCGTCGTGCTGCGATCTGTTGAGACTCAGCCCTACGCCAGGTGATTCGTCCGAGGACGATGAATGACGACACAACACAAACAGAGACAGACGGCCGTTATGTCACCGCGACGTCGCTTCTGTCGCGTTGTAAACGTATAAGTCAGTGCGCGCGGGCGCACCGTAGCACCGGTACGTTTACAACGTCGACGACAGCGATGTTGTAGCGATATAACGGTGTTGTCGCCATGTTGATCGATTAATACACGAACGGTCGCGCCCGACAAAACCTCTCGTATTTAAGCTCGACGATTTTCTCTCGTAAACGATATAGTCGAGATCGTTGGGGCTCGTCGCGCCGCTGGCGCTTGCTAATTAATACACGAACGGTCACCGTTATTTAATACACCAACAGAAAATATATGTATATACGTGCCTATCTTACTCAACACTGCAAGCAATGGTGTGGTTTTAATTGGCGCAAAACTTACAATAGGGTCCGTATATTTTGTCGCTGTTTCTCGATATTATATACGTCGTTCGTCGGCGGGCGGCGAGACACGCATGCATCATCGGCATACATCATACATGCATGCGTACAACATACGACACCACACGATGATCGTGTTATTGTTTATTTAGTATCGTACATATTATTTGTACAATACAATTTTATATACAATTCATTACATTATTTATCATGGTACCATTCACACTGACTGCAGCATCATCACCGCAACACACGTCACATAATTATAAAGCAGCACGTACAATACAATGTATTTTTAATAACATTAAAACAATATAGGAGGACCGGACACTCACCCTCGGCCTCTCCTCTCCTCCTCGGCAGCGGCGCCGCAGTTGGAAAAAGTGGAAAAAATTGCTGCGTGCGCGATTCCCGTCCCGATGCGGGTGGCGACCTTTTTTTTTTTTTTTTTACATCAACACCCCCATTTTGAGATTGCTCCTTCTGGCGGCTCCTCCACACCGCGACGCGGAGCCTCTGCCTGCCGGTGCAGCAAGGGGGAGGGGGCCGACAGGGGGGGGGCGGAGCGGCGGGGGGCGGGGACATCGTCACACACCAACCATCACCATCAAAACACAAACCCCCACCCCCTACTTACCCCGTCGTAGACCTAGACACCGAGAGGGGAGGGAGGGAGACTCTCGCTGTGTTGCGTGTCTACGCATGCACTAATGACTTCGACTTGGGACTTCGGTCCGTCCGTTGACCGGCGTACGGAACGCCCGATACGATCGTCTCTGAGCGTAGCATAGTTGTCAGCGGCGCGACGCCCCAGCGGTGCGCTGGGCGATGCGCGTGGCCGCTCTACTCTACTACACTCTCGGCTGCCGGCGGCGGCGGGGGGCTCTAACGAAACGATTCCGCCGACGACGCGGAGAGCAGCGAAAAGAAAAACTTAAAGACATTATGACACTCTATTATATTTTATACTAGCTTTTGCCCGCGGCTTCGCTCGCGTTATATTCGGTAGCGCCTTAATGATTTGTAATAGCAACGCTAAGTTTTCCCGTTTCTTCCCTCTTTCTCCCTCATATCCCACTCTTTTAAAAAAAAAAAATTGGTTGCCTGTAAAGTCGGTATACGGGCGAAAGTTTTACGTGACAACGACTTTGAGTGGTTTATGTCTGTCTCTCTCGCGCTTAGGCGGGCGAGTGCCTCTCACTCGCTCTCATTGTGAGCGCATAACGTAAGCGGAGCGTAACGCAGTTTCTTGAAGTGTCACCCGGCAAACCAATTTATATAAGACGTTGTCACGTCAATAATAGCCTATGTCCGTCTCCTGGTTCCCAACTATCTCTGTACCAAAATTTATCAAAATCGGTTTAGCCATTAAAGCGTGAAGAGGTAACAAACAAACTCACTTTCGCTTTATAATATTATATATTTTCGCTTTATATTATATTTTTCCCTTTTTTCCCTCATTCTCCCCCTTTCCTCACTTTAAAAAAAATGCCTATTTCCGTCTCCAGGGTCCCAACTATCTCTGTACCAAAATGCATCAAAATCGGTTTGGTCATTTAGGCGTGAAGCCGTAACAAACAAACAAACTCACTGTGGCTTTTTATATTATTAGTAAGGACTAGCTTCCGCCCGCGACTCCGTCCGCGTGGCATAGTTACTTTGTGCTAACGCTAACTTTAACCCGCGTGATGACCCGAAAAAATGTATCTTTCTCTCCCTTTTTCTTCCTTCATTCTCCCCCTTTCCTCACTTTAAAAAAACTTGCCTATTTCTGACACCAGGGCCCCAACTATCTCTGTACCAAAATGCATTAAAATCGGTTCGGTCATTTAGGCGTGAAGCCGTAACAAACACGATACGGTTGGCGCAGTGGCTGAGCGATCGACTGCTGCGCTGTGTGTCGCGGGTTCGATTCCCGCACGGAACAAAATATATTTGTATGACCTACAGATAGTTGTTCCGGGTCTGGCTGTTTGTGTATGTGAGATTGAATGTTTGTAAACGCACCCACGATACAGGAGAAATTCCTAGTGTGGGGCAACTTTAAAAAAAAAAAGAAAAAAAAAGAAAGAAAGAACAAACAAACAAACTCACTGTCGCTTTTATAATATTAGTAAGGATTTATGAAAATAACCGAAGGTAACTGAATGCCTATTCAGTTATTTAACGAAATAAGCTACGTTAGAGGTCCTAACTGTAGCTACCTTACACTTAAAAAGTCCAAGTGCCTACTTAAATAATAAAACTGATCCTAAATACACTACAGCTACAACTAAATAAAACTACAGCTAAATAAATTAAAAAATAATAATTTGAATTTATAAGTATTTAACCTGAAAATAATTTAAGTACTAAATTATATATATATATTTTGTTTTTGACGTGACAACGTCTTAAATTAGGTTGCGGCTGGGAGTCACTTATGAAAAAGTGTAACGCTCGGTAACGTTACGATGAGTCACCGAACGAGAGAGAGGCCCGCCGAATGCCTTGCGTCTCTCTCCCACTCAACTATGATCGGTCTGCCGCGCGCGCAGCACATTCTACCGAGAAAAAGACGTTGTCACGTAAAATCTTCGCCCGTAAAACCGACTTTACAGGCAACCATTTTTTTTTTAATATTTCTAATTATGTCTATTATCTATAAGAACCTATTAATTACCAAATAAAGTAGGTACTAAAACTAAATAATTCTAATAGAATTATACCCAGAAATATGTAGGTAAGTACAACTTGTAACAAAAAAAGAAATTAAAATAAAGCTAAAACGCCTGTCCAATACTGGGTCCACCCTTTATAGCAGAACTTTTTATGTCATAATTTTATTTTGCATAACAACGGATAGCATAAACTTCATTTCGCAGAAAATTGTTTGGCAGACACTCATTTATCATACATTCAAAACTCATAATTTTGTTAGTCAGAATCATCTCTAGACATGAATTTCATATCCATAATATTCAAAAAGCAGAAACATCATTTCGCAGAAAGTTCACAGTCAGAATCGTCTTTTGACATATATTTCATATCGATATCATTAAACGGCAGAATTGTCATATCGCAGAAAGTTTATAGTTAGAATCATCTTTATCATTATTTGTTGTCATTTATTTTAATTATTTATTTCTTTATAATAATATCATTTATTATAACTATTATTTAATTGAATTTGTAATAATGTCATTTAATTCCATAAGTAATTATTATCCTAATGTAAATAGTTCAGTTCCGGGTAAACTACTAAAACAATCTCATTTTCTATTAATGCAAGTCGTTACTGGCACTCGCCGGCCGCTGCCGCGGCACCGCTCGCTCCGCTCGCTCGGCTCGTGCGTAGGGGGTCACAGTTTTAACCTAACCTACCCATTTTTTTACAAAAATTTAACCACGTAGCAGGTCACTGTTTTGACCTAACCTACCCTAGCCATTTCTACCATCTGATGGTATGCCAGGTGAAATTATACCAAACTAGCTTTTGCCCGCGGCTTCGCTCGCGTTAAATTCGGTAGCGCCTTATTGATTTGTAATAGCAACGCTAAGTTTTCCCGTTTCTTTCCTCTTTCTCCCTCATATCCCACTCTTTTTAAAAAAAATAATAGCCTATGTCCGTCTCCTGGTTCCCAAATATCTCTGTACCAAAAGTCATCAAAATCGGTTAAGCCATTAAAGCGTGAAGAGGTAACAAACAAACAAACTCACTTTCGCTTTTATAATTTCGATGAATTTTCCGATGAATTAAAACAATAACATGAGCCGAAAACGTGTAATGACACCATTGCGCGATCAACGCCATCTACTAACACAGAATTTATGTATAAAAGTGTATATGCAATGGCACCCAGACTGTACAATAAGTTGCCCAAACAAATTAAGGAGTGCAAAAGCCATGAATTTAAAAACCAACTATCACTTATAATACCACAAGTGCTTCAAAATTATCGGGTATTTCCCGATAGGTTCGTTGCAAACAAATGAAGGAGTGCGAAGCGCGAGTGATTTTTCCTGAAAACGACGACTTTATTTGTTTGCAGGGAACCTTGAGGGAAATGCCAGATAATTTTGAAGCTCGTGTGGTATTCGGGGGATTATTTTTCCGTCCCAAATGTCGGCCAATAGAAAGGCTGTCAGTTTGACGTGTGGTTAATTTGACTGGTTCATGTTTTGTTTTTTATATAGCAACGACCAGAGAAAATTTTCAAAAAATTATCACTTATAATACCACAAGCGCTTCAAAATTATCGGGTATTTCCCGATAGGTTCGTTGCAAACAAATGAAGGAGTCAAGTTTTTCAGGTTAAAAAATCACGAGCGCGAAGCGCGAGTGATTTTTCCTGAAAAAATTGGTTGTTTGTAAAGTAGGTTTACGATCGAGATGTTTACGTGATAACGTCTTATTGGTGATATAAGTTTTTCGAGCCAAGTAACAGATGGCGCTACCATCTTTATATCTCGTGAGGTTTTGGCATAAGTTTCTGAACATGTCACCCGACTAAAACGATTTTAAAGACGTTATCACGTCAAAAACTTGACGACCTGAAAAACTTGTTTGCAGGGAACCTTGAGGGAAATGCCAGATAATTTTGAAGCTCGTGTGGTATTCGGGGGATTATTTTTCCGTCCCAAATGTCGGCCAATAGAAAGGCTGTCAGTTTGACGTGTGGTTAATTTGACTGGTTCATGTTTTGTTTTTTATATAGCAACGACCAGAGAAAATTTTCAAAAAATTATCAGTATAATACCATGTAGGTTGTACCACGTGACGTCGAATGGTGCAATTCTATTGGTCGATATTTGGGTCGGAAAAATAATCAGTATAATACCATGTAGGTTGTACCACGTGACGTCGAATGGTGCAATTCTATTGGTCGATATTTGGGTCGGAAAAATAATCGACAATATATCACTGAATATAATTATCGTTGCTATAAACAATTGACACCACATTCACTTTTCACTGCACTTGATACTCGATCAAAACATGTAAATGTACTATAGTATAGCAGCTGTCCACGCAGACGCATCGCTCACTCAAGTAGGAGAGAGACGGATGTCGAACGCTGCCAAACGCAAAGGCCGATTGTGCTTCTTTGTCGCTCGTTCCGCGCTCGCCTCAGAGCGAGGTAACGCCGCATGAGTCATGTTTTTTCGTGCGTGCAGCCGGCTGTATCGAATTATAAGACGTTGTCACGTCAAAAAAAAAGTCAAAATTAAAATTTTCTTAGTTCATGTAGTCGTTGCCCGATACCATTGTTTGGCCACTTCACACTTGTAATGTTCACAGTCCGCTTTACAGCAGCAAGCTGTTAGCGGACAGCACTTCTTAAAAACTAAACTTAGAGTCCTTATCTATGCACAAACCCGTGGACTTGCCCTATATTATAATTATCCCTTATATACAGCGTGTTGTTTTGCATCCTCGTCAAATTCAAGGACGTAACTATGCTAATGATTCTCGACCCGAATCGATAATAAAATAAGTAGGTTTTTTTTTTTTACTTTTTTCGTATTTTCAGAAATCGGTAAGTGCACACAGGTGCGTGCATGCCGCTGTATGATACGTATGCGCCGACGCTCACGCACACTGTTCTGTGTGTTCTGTAGGTGATTCTCTACTTTTGAAGTGAAATATTCTGTAATACTGTTAAATTTAAACACACAGAGACAGATCATAAAAGCGCCGTATATTATTATTGATCAGGTACCGTAATTTTCATTGATTATTTATGACTTTTACTAGCACCTCCTAAATTTTGACGAGGATCCAAATCAACATATTGTATATGTACTAGCTGTGCCCAGCGGTTTCACCCGCTGAGGTTTAGGGGTATGAAAAATAGATGTTAGCCGATTCTCAGACTTACCCAATATGTACCCAAAATTTCATAAGAATCGGTAGAGCCGTTTCGGAGGAGTACGGTAACTAACATTGTGACACGGAAATTTTATAAACTAGTTTTTTTTTTTTTTCTTCCCCTTTTTTTTGAGAACTTACAGACTAAATAGTTCGCTCACCGAATCCGGTCACACGCCAAACCACTCACAACACAAAGTGTCACTGTCACAAAACAAACGTCACTGTCGCGTCAAAAGATAAGCGACACTATCGCAAACCACCTGTCAACTGTCAGAGTGACAGTTGACAGCACACTTCTCTCGTCTCTACCGCACCACACTACGCGTCCCTCTCGCACTGCGCACCACGCCTCCGGGCTGATTGCCTCTCGTTCTTTGGCCAAGATGGCCGCTGGCTCTAGTACTAAAGTACACTAGCCAGAACGAGAGGCACCGACTTTTTTGGTTCAGCCAATACTGGCCCTCGAGCACCACACAAACATTCGCGTTCCCTCTGTTTCCAATATGGCCGCGGACACTGGTAGGAAACTCCTTGAGCGGGACAAGGACCCACCGACAATTTGCACGAACCAATCACAATTTAGAAAGCACAATAAACGCTCCGCGAATCTAGAGCACGACCGTTGCCTCCAAGAGCAGGCAGCGAAGTAGATAGGGACAACCTCCCTCACCGCCCGCTTGAAGGTCCTACCCGCCTTGCGGCATACGGACCTTAGGAGACACGTCCGGTTATTGCGTTGCTGAGGTACGACCATGTTTCCTCTCAGTCTGCTCCACCAGAACGTGCGTGGTCAACTCCTCAATTCTTTTACCTGTCCCTACTACTTTTTTCACCTCTCCCCCTTCTGGGGCGTGCTACGCCACAAGACATGACTGCGCACCCGAACAGTCCTCCTAGCATGTATCCGATGGTATCATAGTTCAGTCTAGCTGTACAGATTTCTCATATCCTCGTCGCGATACTGCTTACTCCATGTCCTTCCTCCTGGCATGCCATTTGTGAGCAAATGACGCAAGTCTAACGAAACCTTCCTTACTGCTTACTAGGCTTGAATGACCCACCGGACCGGCGTTCTCCTGGTTCCAGTCGTTCAGCATCTCCTCTCGTATGTCCGTGTACAGAGTGCAGTCCCACAGGACGTGGTCGCGAGTCTCGTCGAGCTACAAGAAAATAAATTGAAAGTCTGCCAAAATTCAATAGAAAGGAGTATATTAGGTATAAAAAGAAGTGATAGAGTAAAATTACAAATAATCAAGAAGAAAACCAAATTTAAAAATGCACACAGCCTACAGATAGTTGAAATGGCGTTGGACAGGACATATGTTGAGAGAAAATAAAGAAAAATGGACTAAGATAGTAACAGAATGGTATCCAAGAGATGGAAAAAGAAATAGAGGCAGACAAATCAAAAGATGGGAAGATGACCTAAAGAAAAGAACTGGCCCGGTATGGAGCCGGTTAGCAAGAGACAGGTTTTCGTGGAAATCTTTAGAGGAGGCCTTTGTCGACAGACAAGCTGTTCTACAAAAACAACCAGTTGCCGATAATTGTTTAAATTAATTAAGGAAACCAATTTAGTTTTAAGTAGGCATGTATTGTAAACTACTATAAGAAATTTAACAGCAATAATAGTAGATTATTAACCAAGGGGATAAAGCAGTGTCTTCTGTCGCGGGTGACGATTTAAATCGCGAGCGTAATGAAGGACTCGAGGTGTTAAAAACTTAAATCACGAGCGAAGCGAGGGATTTAAGACGAGTCCTGAGTGTAGCGAGGGATTTAAGTTCACCCAAGACTAAGACAGCTTTTTCACCGAGGAAAATACTTACCATTTGCGTAAAAATTAAAACAATAATAATATGAGATAAGCATTTATTAAAAACTAGCTTTCGCCCGCGGCTTCGCTCGCGTTAAATTCGGTATAACACACCAAGCAGACCTGCAGTTTTTGCTCTTGCGCCTGATTGATTTGTAATAGCAACGCTAAGTTTTCCCTTTTCTTCCCTCGTTCTCCCTCATATCCCACTTTTTTTTAATAAAAAAATAGCCTATGTCCGTCTCCTGGTTCCCAACTATCTCTGTATCAAAATTCATCAAAATCGGTTTATCCATTAAAGCGTGAAGAGGTAACAAACAAACAAACAAACAATCTCACTTTCGCTTTTATAATATTAGTAAGGATATGGATAATGACAATTCTAAGTAAAAGTTAACAGAAACATTGGTCCGATTGTTGATAAAGTGAGTTACATTTTTGTTTGGTACATTTTATTGTTGCTGAGTTGATTTGAATCCGACAATTCACTGTATTTCTCATAAACATTACCTCAATTTGAGAGCATCTCTTTCATGACGAGTTTAAGGAAACTTAATCCATTTACTTTGTACTATAGGATGGTTAAGACCTGCTGTTACCTCTCGAATAGTACGAGAAACAGATTGCTGACTCATTAGGGTTCCTGTGCCTCCAACTAGCCTTTGATAACTCCCAGTAGCATAAAAGGATAATGCCACTAAAACCTATGAGAATGAAGTATGTATTAAGCGATTAATCTCCAAAAAAAAATTACCGATATCATTGCAAGGTCATGCATTTATTTTTATTACGATACTAGCTTTTGCCCGCGGCTTCGCTCGCGTTAAATTCGGGGTAACACAGTTCCCCTTGCGCCTTATTGATTTGTAATAGCAACGCTAAGTTTTCCCTTTTCTTCCCTCTTTCTCCCTCACATCCCACTTTTTTTTTAAATATTATATTAGTAAGGATTAACCTACCCCACCTAACTACTAACCTACCCACCCTACCTAGGGTAGGTGGTACTTCTCTTAAGTAGTTTTATCTCAACGCAGTTGGTTCTACCAAGAACTTGAATCCACAGATCAAACTGTTGGAATTAATTTCACCGTGAATTCATCCAAGCCTAGTACTTTCTCTTTTATAATATTAGTAGATAAGGATTAACCCACCCTACCTACCTACTAACCCACCCTACTTCTCTTACCGGGATGAAAAGTATGTAGATAAGTATCCTATCCTATGTCCGTCTCCTGGCTCTAAGCTACCTCCCCAACAATTTTCAGCCAAATCGGTTCAGCCGTTCTTGAGTTATAAATAGTGTGACTAACACGACTTTCTTTTATATGATAAACAATTTCCTGCCTACCCTCTTAGTCTATTGGCGTGATTATTGCAAGTGATGCTGAGTCAAATAAAAAAAGTCCCATTAAAATCGGCCCAGTAGTTTCCGAGATTCAATTTTCTGCCTACCCCCTTAGTCTATTGGCGTGATTATTTCTATCCTTCTTTACCTTCCAAGTAATGTTGAGTCAAATAAAAAAAAGTCCCATTAAAATCGGTTTAGTAGATTCTGAGATTCAATTTCCTGCCTGCCCCCTAAGTTCATCGGCGTGATTATTTATATCCCAGTTTACTCTCCAGGTGATACTGAGTCAAATAAAAAAAGTCCCGTCAAAATCGGTCCAGTAGATTCTGAGATTAGCCCGGACAAACAGACAGACAGACAGACAGACAGACAAAAATTTTAAAAATTGTTGTTTTGGCTTCTATTACGGTAATTAAGACCCCCTGTAACAATTTTTCATAAAAATCTTCAATGTACAGAAATCGATCTTTTACAGTCTTATTATATGTATAGATATGTAATATGTATATGTATAGATTAGTGCGTTAAGATGGTTATAACATGCGAGTTGGAATTTCAGCCCGAGCCGAAGGCGAGGGCGTAATTGAGACGAGCATGTTATAACCAATACGCACGTATATCGTACGACGTTTTTTAACACATTTGCGAGGAAACAGAAAAAAAAGATATTCACAATACAAGTACAAAGAAAAGAAAATTTGAGAAAAATTGGTTGTTTGTAAAGTAGGTTTACGATCGAGATGTTTACGTGATAACGTCTTATTGGTGATATAAGTTTTTCGAGCCAAGTAACAGATGGCGCTACCATCTTTATATCTCGTGAGGTTTTGGCATAAGTTTCTGAACATGTCACCCGACTAAAACGATTTTAAAGACGTTATCACGTCAAAATGGCGCGAGGATTATTTTCTGCCGTGGCTGCGTGAACATGTTGGCAAAGACACTAGCTAGAGCATGCAGCCAAGTTTTTTTTTTATCTATACTTATAATAAATCTGTAGAGAGGTCAATTCTGTACATGAAATATATTTCCAAAATAACTATCAGGGGGTGATTAGTGATGATCGATACTGATGCCAAAAATGCAATCAGTAAAATTTTTGTCTGTCTGTCTGGATGTCTGTATGTTCGTTATAGAAACAAAAACTATTCGACGGATTTTAACGAAACTTGGTACAATTATTCTTCATACTCCTGGGCAGGTTATAGTATACTTTTCATCACGCTACGATCAATAGGAACAGAGCAGTGAAGGAAAATGTTGGGTAATCGGGAGAAGTTGGTTAAAGTTACACAGAAATCATGTATGACGGAAATGTTCTCCTTATAATTATATAAAAAATATCCTACGACAGCATAGGTCTATCTTTTATGGTTGACTCACAATAACACGTGTAACTCCCGATAACTTAGCAGTTCGGAGCTTTATAATTATATTTGTCTACTCTCACGTTTATAACACTCCCACTCATTTCTAATTAAAAACAGTTAACATTATTACGTATTCAATAAAAAAAGAATCATATAAATCGGTATACAAACACCAAAGTTATGCATAAAATACGCTAATAAGCCATCGCGCGTGAATACTGAATCATGCTATATAAGGATTATTTTTGACGTGACAACGTCTTAAATTAGGTTGCGGCTGGGAGTCACTTATGAAAAAGTGTAACGCTCGGTAACGTTACGATGAGTCACCGAACGAGAGAGAGGCCCGCCGAATGCCTTGCGTCTCTCTCCCACTCAACTATGATCGGTCTGCCGCGCGCGCAGCACATTCTACCGAGAAAAAGACGTTGTCACGTAAAATCTTCGCCCGTAAAACCGACTTTACAGGCAACCATTTTTTTGTGTAATATTTGGCTGTTGATGCAAATAGACGTTCAGAGTGTTCGACCTTATTGACAGACAATACTTTCAGCCCGACTTTTAGTCTTTAAATAATTTCTTTTTAGATTTCTTTTGTTGATATTTTATAAAATAGGTATTAGTTATTTTGGTAGTGTTTAAATATTCGTTCAAATTACAAATTATTCATAGTTTACATTTTATTTCTTTTTAGGTGAAGTAGTAGTAGGTACGCATAGATTTTTAGATACAGTACCGAGTTTCGGCTAACTTATGTTCAGTTTTTTTTATATTATGTTGGTAAAAGCGTAGTTAATTATACTAATTATACTTATAGGTATTATTAATTATAGTATTTATAGGTTTTTATTTTTAGGTGAAGTACCTAGGTATAAGTAGATAGCATTGGACAGGCGATTTAGCTTTATTTTCATTTCATTTTTTGTTACAAGTTGTAGTTACCTACCTAATAGGTTCTTATACCTAATTAATAGGTTCTTATAAATAATAGGTGTTCGATACTCATCGAACACATCATCATCAGCAGTTTTGACTCAAGTAGGTCGCGCGGCCGCACCAGCGGAAAGCGTGAGCTACGCGAGTCAGTGCGCGATCGACCGGCATACTTGTAGCGCTCATTACCATCATTAGCATTAATTAGCGTAAAGTTTCGGAATAAACGTACTCTGAATCTTAGCTCAGACTTATCATTTAGCACCCGAAATAGCTAGCAGCACGAACCTTACCGTTCATATTGGTCCTTCGAAACCGTCAAGGACTCCGCGACCGCGATAAATCGTAACGCGAAGTGCTTGTACCGTACCAGCAACCTGTGGGTTGCCGCGAACTAGATTAGGCGTGAGTTCATAGGGATTCACAACCACCGTGGGGAGCTACCCGCGCAGCAGCAACAGCGAGCCAGCAGCATAGCAGCAATAGCCGTAGGACAAGGCGGCTTTCAAGTAAGAGCGTTCCGTATCTTCTGTCTCGCTTAAGTCTAACAGCAGCACAATGGAGACTTTATACTTCCAACAAACTGAATTAGCAGAGAGCATTGCCAAGGTCCTTATTAATTTCAATAAGGATAGCAAACAGCGTAAGACTATCGACTACTGTAAAAAGAGACTAGATCTTTTAGAGTCGTATTGGAGAGAGTATCAGCTAAACAACGGAAAACTTGTGCCGCTTGAAAATAGAGGTCATAAGTACTTTGTAAATTCGGAGTTCGAGCGGACAATGGAGTCTTATAAAGCAGCAAAAGACGCCATATCCGAATATTATGACGCGTTATGTCACCAAGCAAAGCCGCCAGGATTCTCTGATCTAGAAGACAACCCTTCTAATCAGCAAGTAGCAGCAACAGCAGGTCCTTCCGGGGGCAAACACTTACAGCACCAGGACCACGAGCCATCCTCAGCATCCGCCAGCCCGGCGCGCGCTCGTGCCGAGGTGTCTAAAGGCATTTATAGCAAACTAGATGATATGATGCGCAAGCAACATATCAATTTCAAAGCATTCGCAAGAACCGTAGAAAGCATAGATGTCGAATCCTTGTCCGATAAATGGGAGTTTGAAGACGCCTTGCGATTATTACAAACTCGATGGACAGCCGTAGACAACAGCCATTGGGAACTAATGATGGAGTTAGAAGACGACGAGGCGTACGAATTAAGCTACATTAAACATGAACGTACGTATAACAGCTTGAGAAAAGCTATCAGCTCTAAGATGTGGGCAACATCGTACCGTGACAAGTCCACACCGAAGATGGAAATTCCTGTATTCTCAGGTAACTATCAGCAGTGGGTATCCTTCAAAGATCTTTTCGATGAAGCAATCCACAACAATCCTTCTCTATCAAAGGCACAAAAGATGCAATTCCTGAAGAGCAAGGTAAAAGGAGAAGCGGAGCGCTTGATCCAGCATCTCCCGATTAGCGCGGACAACTATAACACCTGTTGGGAAATTTTAACTCACAGGTTTAACAACAAAAAGCAGATATTTATGTCCCACGTAAATTCCTTTTACAATCTTGCCAATATACCGCAGCAGTCGTACACAGCCATCAAACGACTTCATGATGTCACCTTAGAGAGCCTCCACGCCATAAAAAATCTAGGCGTAGATATTACGACATGGGATCCTCTTCTTGTATATATACTAGCACAAAAATTGGATAGTGAGTCTTATTCCGAGTATATAGAGTCGTTGAAGAATTCGCGAGAGCTTCCGGTACTTCGGGACTTTTTGGACTACTTAGAGAACAAGTTCACTGCCCTAGAGTCATCTCGGCGACGTCAAGATGGGACACCTAAGGCAGTTTCATCTCAATCATCCAATGGTTCATCCAATTTTAATCGCAAAAATAATTTTAAATTGGGCAATGAATCTAAAAATAGCAAGAAAATGGAAATGGCGAAATCAATGCATGTGTCTGAGTCAGTAAATAAATGCCCTCATTGTTCGGCAAAACATAATTTAATAAGCTGCAAAAAATTTACAGAATTACCAAATGAGCAGAAAATAAAAATAATTAGCCAATTAAATTATTGCGTAAATTGTGTTTACGATCATAATGGCGCAAAATGCTACTCGACAAAAAGATGTCATAAGTGCAATGACGAACATCATACGACTTTGCATGACTATTTCGCAACACAATCAAAGTCTAACAGCTTGACCGAGATTGCGAAACAAAAATGCGAAAACAACAAAAGCATCTACGCTTCTCAGCAAGTAACATCGGAGATTTTGCTAGCCACAGCGCTGGTGAAAGTCACAGCAGCCGACAGGACCCAGCACGTCATGCGAGCACTGATCGATCAGGGCTCACAAATTTCCGTGATCAGCGAGAAAGCAGCACAGCAGCTAGGATTAAAGCGAAAATCTTGTAAAGGGGTTATTTTCGGAGTAGGCGAACGTGAAAACAACTGCAAAGGAAAACTAACGATCGCTTGTCAATCGACTTACACCGATTTTAAGTTTTCTACTGATGTTGTCATAGTGAACAACTTAATAAAAAATCTGCCAAACGAAACGTTCGCTAAGCCATCTTGGCAACATACAGCACATCTTTGTTTAGCAGATCCAGAGTATAACATCAGTCGTCCGGTGGATCTTCTCCTAGGAGCAGAAATCTACGCCAACATCCTTTTAGAAGGATTAATTCGCGGACAAACGTCCTCGGAACCGCTAGCACAGCAAACTCATTTAGGATGGTTGCTGTGCGGTGGCAATACAAGCACCTCATTCCAATGCAACGTGATCTTGCATAACGTTGAAGACATTCAACAATTCTGGACAATTGAAGACATTCAAGAACAGAATTCTATGTCCGTAGAAGATCAGGAATGCCTAGATTTTTATGAAACTACGACGAAACGTCTAGAAAACGGTCGTTATGTAGTTAGGTTGCCCATGAAACCAGAATTCTTTACATTTAAAACTGAAAGCTCATCAAAAACTTTGGGGCTACAATGGAACTCAACCGAGGACGAATTCATCTTCAAATATGATTCAAACAGCACACAAACAGCAAAACTGACCAAAAGGATGCTTCTATCCGAAATCTCTAAGATTTTCGACCCTTTGGGATGGTTAGCGCCCCTAACCACAAAGATGAAAATTTTATTCCAGCAAGTATGGCAAGATTCTGAGGTCCAGTGGAGCGACGAAGTTTCTATTAAAACCAAAGAAGAATGGATCAATTTGAAGGGAGATTTAAATCTATTAAATCAGTTCCACATTCCTCGGTGGTTACAAAGCAAAGAGCATGACGTCATAGAATTACATGGGTTTTGTGACGCATCAATTCAAGCCTTCGCCTGTGTAGTATACGCACGAATCGTATCAAATAACTCTACATCAGTAGTGCTAGTAGCAGCAAAAACGCGGTTAGTGCCCTCTAGCAAGGCTGTATCGCTACCTAGGTTAGAATTATGTGCGGCCGAATTACTTACGAAACTCATGTCAAAAATCATCAAAAGCATCAACAGCGTGGCCGTAAAGATATACGGCTGGAGCGATTCTAAGGTTTCCCTTAGCTGGATTCAAGGGTCCCCGGGGCGCTGGAAGCCTTTCGTAGCGAACAGGGTGAAGAAAATTGCTAGCATTATGCCACCAAACACTTGGCGTTATGTAAACACCAAAGAAAACCCAGCGGATGCAGCTAGTAGAGGCCTGACGACCTCACAATTGCTAGAACACGAATTGTGGTGGCAAGGACCGACCTTCTTATCTTCATCGCACTTCAAACCTACGGGTCAAACGAAGTATACTACTAACGAAGAGATAAAAAGGTAGGTAAACATTGTTCAAAATCCTATCATGGATAGCAGCATAGTCGACGATCTATTACATCGCTACAGCTCGTTTACAAAAATAACACGCATCTTAGCCTGGGTACGGCGGGCATTGACACCTGTCGTTAGTAAACAGAAAACAAAGCATCTCACTTTACACGAGCTTAGATCAGCAAAACTTATAATAATAAAAAACGCACAGCGCGCTGAATTTAAAACAGACATTGAACGCTTATTGCAAAACCAGGAAGTAAAATCTGATAGCAAGCTACTCAACCTTAATCCATACTTAGATCAGGACGGGATCCTTAGAGCAAAGGGAAGACTCAGGCAGGCCAACATAAGCATAGAAATGAAGCATCCAATCATCATTCCATACAACAGTCGACTGACTGAGCTTCTCATCGCGCAAGCCCATGAGCTCACATTTCACGGAGGAGCTCGACTTACTATGTCCTTTCTTAGACAAAAGTATTGGATAATTAAAGGAAATCGAGCCATCAAAACGCAACTTCATAGATGTGTTACTTGTAGGAAACAGGCACCCAGGAAGCTACAGCAGATTATGGGAGATCTACCTGATTTCCGCACCAACCCAGCTCCAGCGTTTTATCACACAGGTGTAGACTACACGGGCTTCATATCTGTGAAGGCAAATAAAGGGCGTGGAATAAAAACAACGAAAGGATACGTGGCTTTGTTCGTCTGCATGGTTACGAAAGCCGTGCACATAGAATTGGTGTCAGACTTGACCAGCACTTCCTTTATCGCAGCATTGAGGAGAATGTCAGCGCGACGAGGAGCCCCGAAACATGTGTACTCGGACAACGGCACTAACTTTGTGGGAGCTAACAAAGTAATGCAGGAGGAGTACGAGCAGCTAAAACAAGTTTTCGGTGACTCATTTTATAGTGAGATAGCGGAAATGGAGATAGAATGGCACTGGAATTGCCCTTCCTGGCCTAGTGCGGGAGGATTATGGGAACGATCAATACGAAGTCTAAAGCAACACCTCAAACGAGTTGTAGCGGACCAAGCATTGACGTATGAAGAATATAGCACCATTTTAGCGCAAATAGAAGCGGGTCTCAACTCTAGACCACTATGCCCGATATCTGAAGACATAGACGATTTAGATTTCTTAACACCCGCGCACTTCCTAACCGGTAGAGCAGGTCTAACCGTTATTGAAACAGCCAGTGACGCTAGGACTAGATGGCACTTAATAAACAAGATTTTCCAAGACCTTTGGAGGAGGTGGAAAACTGAATATCTTAGCCAATTTTCTGTTCGTAGCAAGTGGCTAAAGCCAAAAAGCAACATTAAGATCGGAAATATGGTGACCATCCACGATGATAATTTTCCTTCTGGAAAATGGCCAGTGGGGAGAGTCGTCGAGGTACACCAAGGGAAGGACGGGTTTGTAAGGGTTGTGACATTAAAGACGAAGAACGGTTTAATAAAGCGACCTATTATCAAATTGTCCGTCTTACCAATCGAGCAAGAGGACGCAGAAAAGGAAGCTGAAGAGCAGAGTAAAAAAGCCAAACCCAAGATCACAAAGGATGAAACAAAAGCAAGTACGAGAAAGCATCGTAATTTCGTCAACATCGTTTTATCACTATTATTTTTTATCAGCATTTGGAGCAGCAGCGAAGCATCGAACCACATTACCCAATTTAGCGGTAATCAATCCTTATACTACGACCCAATAGGTAAATTAAATCTAATACAATGGAAAATTGTGTCCTACTACAACATGCAACCTTATTGGCAAGGTGATAAAGCCGGGGACACCTTCATTAAATATCTAGAGCAGACATGTGAACAAATCAAAGAGCCTAGCCATTGTAACATGATTTTATTACAAGTGCAGCACGATTACAACGAGCTCCAATATCACAATCAGCTGCTGCTAAATCAGCATTTCGGCACTCGGTCAAGAACCCGACGCGGCCTTGTCAACGCGGTCGGCTCCATAGCCAATACATTATTTGGAGTACTCGACCAAAGTTTCGCTGATAAATACCAACGTGATATTGAAATTATAAATAGCAACGAAAAGCACCTATTACAGCTTTGGAAAAACCAAACATCAGTGGTAGAAGCTGAGTATAATATTCTGAAACGAACTGAGAAGACTATTGATACTCAGTATAAGCTCATAAATAGACATCTAAACCTCTTAGATCAAGCGACTAAGCAGATACAATTGCAAGGTAAAAGTACATCAATGTTACAAGAATTCACTCTCGCAGCCATGGCTACGACAAACATGATACACAACTTAAAGCGTGTCCAAGATACATTAATCGACACCTTAGCGGATATTTATCATAGTAAAATTAACATGCATCTACTTACTCCAGAGCAGCTCAGCAACGAACTTCAAATCATTTCCGGTCAAATATCAAAAGAACTTACTTTACCTATCAACAACATCCAGGCCGATTTATATGAAATCTACAAACACCTAAAGATCAAGGCGAGAATTAGTAAAGAGTACTTCATGTTTGAGATCTCCGTGCCACTCATTAGCAGAGACAGTTTCCAACTGCACCGCTTAATACCTGTTCCTCTCCAGGTGGGAAAGGACATGATCAGCATTATTCCCCTCACAGATTACATAGCAACTAATCTGATGAGGGACTCCTATATCGAAGTCAAGAACGACGATCTTCAAACCTGCACCTATCAGGATGAAAGTTATATCTGTCAGCTACGAGGTCCAGTCAAGCGACTGGGTCCAGAAGAAAAGTTCTGTCAAACCGAACAAATAGGTATCTGCCAGCCTAAGAAAGAAACCTGCAAGAATATGTGGTTACAATTACACGACCTATCGTCTTATTTGTATTTCGCATGCGATACCTATTCATTTACAATCATATGTGACAATGAAACCCGAACGCGCCGTGTCAGCAAGGCCGGGCTCATTCAACTCGATAAAGAATGCATAGCTAAGGGCCGTGACATAACACTTTATTCATATCAGCAGGAAAACAAGCTGACTTTAAAACCTGACCTATTATTAGCGAACATAGCTCCAATACAGCACCATCATTTGGTCAATATTACGCTACCGCTTCTCGAAACAACAACAGAAGATGCACAGATCAACAACACACTAACAAGTCTCGGCAATCAGATAGCCGCTATGAAGAAAGCAGCTTTAGAAGAAGGAACATTAACTACGCATGTTATACATCACTATGCCATATCATACGTATTGCTAGCAGCAGTCGTCGCCGTCGTAGCGTTCCTGGTGTTCCTGTGGTGGCGAGGCAAGCAAGCCTCACCCGCGCCCGCGCGTGACCCGCAGGCTCCAAGCGAGCCTGCCGCGCAGCGGGCGGCGCCTACCAGCAGTGTGAGTGTTAGTGCTAGTGCGCGTAAATCACCCGTGCCCGAGCAAGGGCCCAGTGTTTGTGGGACCAAACGGTGGTCCAGTTTACGGTACAAAAGAGACAAATCAACGTCACCTATCAGTAAAAGACAATCGGTCTTTACGGTAGATCTAGATAGAGATTAGCTATCACTTAGGATAAGAACATTCAGCATTGTATTAACCTTCATTTAGCATAAACAAATACTGGTTCACCTATGTGTTACTAACCCTCTTAATTGTGTAATCATCTCATCTCATCTTTCCCATTTCTTCCACTCGGGAGCATGTTCGATACTCATCGAACACATCATCATCAGCAGTTTTGACTCAAGTAGGTCGCGCGGCCGCACCAGCGGAAAGCGTGAGCTACGCGAGTCAGTGCGCGATCGACCGGCATACTTGTAGCGCTCATTACCATCATTAGCATTAATTAGCGTAAAGTTTCGGAATAAACGTACTCTGAATCTTAGCTCAGACTTATCATTTAGCACCCGAAATAGCTAGCAGCACGAACCTTACCGTTCAATAGGCATAATTAGATATATTTAAAAACAATATATACATATATATAATTTAGTACGTAAGTACTTAAATTATTTTCAGGTTAATTATAAATTTAAATTATTATTTTTTAATTTATTTAGCTGTTGTTTTATTTAGTTGTAGCTGTAGTGAATACACTACAGCTACAACTAATATCTGGGATCAGTTTTATTATTTAAGTAGGCACTTGGATTTTTTAAGTGTAAGGTAGCTACAGTTAGGACCTCTAACGTAGCTTATTTCGTTAGGTAACTGAATAGGCATTCAGTTATTTTCATAAATCCTTACTAATATTATAAAAGCGCCAGTGAGTTTGTTTGTTTGTTACGGCTTCACTCCTGAATGACCGAACCGATTTTGATGCATTTTGGTACAGAGATAGTTGGCACCCCGGAGACGGAAATAGGCAATTTTTTTTAAAGTCAGGAAAGGGGGAGAATGAGGGAAGAAAAGGGGAGAGAAAGATACATTTTTTTCGGGTCATCACGCGGGTTAAAGTTAGCGTTAGCCCAAAGTAACTATGCCACGCAGACGAAGTCGCGGGCGGAAGCTAGTTTTAAATAAAATCAATCTGTGAATGCACACTGTTGCTTTCCCCCATTTTAACAGGGCGCTAGCGCTGTCTACTGACTGGCGCCGCGCGGCGATTAGTTCGAAATTTGAATAGCAACAGCGCGCGCTGCTCACTATATAGTTACTGTTGGAGTCGTGCGGCGGCAATCAGTTCCAAATTTGAAATGGCAAATAATACTGTTATGGAATTTGTATGGACTATAACTGAACTATTTGCTTTGGTAACACACGCGTTTTTTATGACGCATCATTCGGCGCTCATCTCGTCTTTGTTTTAGTTGTTTTTTATGGGAATTGCACAAAACACTATACATTATTACTAATCGTGCCATATTATAATAAATAAAATAGCCCTTTCTTACCACTTGCTCAAAAAAGTGACATTCTATGCCACAAAAAGCGAACATAACAATAGTCATTTTAAATCAGTCAAAAACAGGGAAAGAAAATTGTACTGAATTTCATTCATCCTCTAGGGAGAGAATGTGATTTAAATTTGGAATACTTACCGAAATTTATACTGAACTACATCTGTGTTTACACCATAGCCTTTATTTAGTACTTTTTAAAGGCCGTATTACATAGTACAGCACCCTAAACTGCCCACCCTTCACCAAGTTAGCAAAAACACTAGTGTTTTTGCTAGGAAGAAGACACAGTGCAACACAAACTCTCCAGCAACATAGCTGTACCAATACCTGTAACTAGTCATTGAAAAAATACATTCAATCTCAATAGTAGCAGTTGTCTAAAATGAATTGATTTCAAAATATTAACTAATAACATGCCTTGTTTTATATTTTTTGAAAAGTTCAGCATACCATCTGTTATAGGATGTATTGATGGCACTCACATAGCCATAATTAGACCTGTTGAAAATGAAGAGAGATTTTTTAATCGCAAACATTTTCATTCAAGAAATGTTATGATTGTAAGACAATACTTATGATTATTATTGAATTGTAATTCTCTGTATAAGACATTAGTTGAAAATCTTTGTTTTAATATTTCAGATAGCTGATTCAGATTTAAGAATTCTGTCAGTAGATGCTTCATTTGGAGGAGCATCTCATGACAGTTTTGTCTGGAATCAGCATCCTGTGAAACAACATTTAATTGATTTAAACAATAACGGGGAAAATGTATTTTTACTAGGCAAGTAAACAATGTAAATAGCCAAATCAGAGATTGTAGTTTTGTTGATTGTGAATACATTTTAATTTATACTTTTCAGGTGATTCTGGATATGCCCAGAGAGTGTATATGATGACGCCTATAGTAGATGCTCAACAAGGCTCTCCAGAAGAATATTACACCAAGCTGCACTGCTCTGCACGAAATACAGTGGAACGTACCATTGGTGTACTCAAAAACCGATGGCGGTGCTTACTGGGGCATAGGGTTCTACATTATCATCCTGATGTATAGTTACCGGCACGGTTCTTGAGCGCTGACCTTCACTTGCGCAGAAGTGAGTTATTAGGTCCCTTTGGTGGTATGAAGTGAGGCGCGGGGGCGGGGAAAGTGCAGTGATTGGCCCGTAGCGCATCGCGTCATAGACGTCACTCGGGATTCGTTCTTTTCCTGCTGCATGTACGTCACGACGACGAGTACAATTCCGGCCAATTTAATTGACAACATTTTTAAATTACAGAAATGAATTTGTTCAAATATTTTATGTGATTTTTTATTAACTATTCCTTTGGAATTATAATCAAAGGTGATATTTATCGCAAGCAAAACGGGGAAAAAAAATATGTCAGTTTGTATTAAAAGCAAAACAATTTTTCATTCCATTATTTTATTTGTACTTGTATCGAAATGTACTATATTCAATAGATAAAGTTTTTTATCTACAACAAATAAAATTCGAAGTCAAAAATGCTAACAAAAAAAATACGTACCTACCTAGTAGTTTTTTTTTAGTAATTTTTGACAAACTACAAGAACTAAGTTATAATTTTAATTTAGAAACACTTGTTAATTACCTGCTTCTTTGATCTCAATTTCCATTTCTCAATTTAATGAATCATTATTTAATCTTTCTTTCAACCATAGAATCAGTAAGAAATTACGTAGGTAACTTAGAAAAAATAAATAATCAACGGGCGTGCGTTTTATTTGCCATACTAGCTGTGCCCGCGACTTCGTCCGCGTGGAATAGTATTTTGGGCATCATATTTATTTTTGCAAACAACCTCCTCAGCTTTATAAATGATAACTGTTTCCCACGACTTTGTCCGCGTCTTAGCCCAAGTACCGGAATTCTGTGAGGCTAAACGTTGAGAACGTTCAGCGCTTGATTCCCGTTCTCGGTTTATCAAAGTTCGGGAATTTTGTAAGGATAAACGTTCAGCGCTTGCTTCCCGTTGACGGTTTGCCGAAGTTCGGAAATTTTGTGAGGCTAGACACTGCGAACGTTCAACGATCGATTCATTAGCACGGTTTTGTTCACTGATTGCTCGTTGAGTAGCCAATCTATACACATTTTCATCCTCTGTTTCATTGCTGCGTTTGCGCAGCACGCAGCTCGCAGCCGTTTTACGGTAGCAGTCTGCCGAGAAAGCTGAGTTCTTTTTCTAGGCATTATAGTGACGAAGAAAGAAAATAGGAAATGAAAACTTAACCAAACCGTAACTCGTAATCAAGAAAAAACAAACGTAAGGTTAATAATTAGGGCACGCCACAATAGTGGCGGTAAGTCCCCTCTTTGAGGAGTGGCTGGAGAGGCGTCATAGCGTCCTCACCTACCGCCTGACGCAGGTCCTCACCGGACACGGAAGTTTCGGGAGGTTCCTGCACATAATCGGGAGAGAGGAAACACCCGGGTGTCACTATTGTGACGATCGGCCGGAGGATATGGGTTTTAGTCAGTAAAAGTCTGACACGCCCCCCCCCCCCCACTTCGCCCAGAGCGGGGGAAGTTATTTGATGATTTCCCACCCCCAAAAAAAAAGAATAATTATGTAGATGACACCTATTTACAGGTATTATCTACAACGCCTCTCCCCGCCCGCCGCCAGGCGCAGCGTCATGTTTTGCACATCATGCGGGGCGTGTGAATTTTATATCTGAGTTATTTTAAAATTGTAATATCTTCTAAGATGTTCATTGAAATTAAGTGATGACAAAGACAATTTTGTTCACAATTAAATACTCTTAATCAACAACACATTTATTTGGATAAAGATTAATATTATTATGTTGATACAACTCTAACAAATAATTGGTAATCATGCATTAATTTCGACCAAATTTGATAACCATAAAAACGGTTCTAGTGAGTTAATCTTAAAAGATAGACATATACTGTCGCAGACATTTTTTTAGATCATTTCAAGAGGAATAATTCTATAGTACATATTTTTTTGGTATCTTGAACCGTTTTCGCAGCGCACGCAACGGAAGCCCTCAAAGATGAATAATTTTCCCCGTTTTTTCCACATTTTCCATTCTATCTTCGCTCCTATTAGTTGCAGCGTGATGTTATATAGCCTAAAGCCTTCCTCGATAAATGGTCTATTCAACACAAAAAGAATTTTTCAATTCGAACCAGTAGTTCCTGAGATTAGCGCGTTCAAACAAACAAACAAACAAACAAACAAACAAACTCTTCAGCTTTATAATATTAGTATAGATGTGTACGATGCGCAAAGCGATCCCCACCCTTCCGCCGAGCGCTCAAGATCCGTGCCGGTACCTTGTAGCAGCCAGAATAATAAATGCTTGTTGTGTCTTGCACAATGTGTATCAATAACATAGGTATTGATCTTGATGAGAATACAGCAGAGTTTGCAAATGATTACACAGCTGTCTTCTCAAGAGTCAATTAGCAGCAGCACAGCTGCTGAGCTAGCTAGCTGACTAGGCGTTGAAAAGCGAAATGCTTTAGTTCAGCAGTTGTGGGCAAGCAGAGGGTAGATTAAAAGGATATAGTAAGAGATTCAGATTTTTTTAGAGTTTATTTTTCACTTTTTTAACATGTTATTATTTAAGTACATAATATGTACAACAACAGTACAATATTATATTGACAATATAATATTGTACTGTTCATGTTAATAAGCTCAACTGCTACTATTTCTTTTTTTTTTTTTTTATTGGGACAACTCACACACGGTCATCTGATCCCAAGCTAAGCAGAGCTTGTGTTATGGTAACCAGACAACTGATATACATACTTATATAATTTATAAATACATACATATTATAGACTAACTTTAACCCGCGTGATGACCCGAAAAAATTTATCTTTCTCTCCCCTTTTCTTCCCTCATTCTCCCCCTTTCTCGAGCAGCCTCAAGTCGGACCTGCCGTTCGTCATTTGATTCCTGTGATCTAGCTAATCTCTTTCTTTTGGCTTCTCTACTATTTTTAGAGAGATTGGGTCGTTTTCGAGGCATTGCTACAATAAAGTAACTTAGCCACTTAACGACAATAAAAAGCAACCAATAACCTAATCGCAAAGCAAAAACAAAAGTCCGTTTTACTAACCAAGTCAAATATAGTTTTAATAACTACAATAACAAAGCAACAAATAACCAAATCGCGAAGCAATAACAAAAGTCCGTTTTAGTAACCAAGTCAAATAATTCTATAAGTAGGTAAGTATTTTTTTCCAGAAACAATCAAAATCTGAAAGAAAGCGCTGTGGTTGCTCCTCTGCGTTACCGTCTGCACAACCACACAATGACCAAAATACACGACAACAATAACATAAGCCCGAAGGCATCTTTACATCACAATAATAATGGGAGTTTTAGCCAGTACTTTAACTGTTACCGCCTTCACCGCGTGGAGGTACTCCCAGCCTATGCTACTGTTTAACATGACCCAAATGCAGGCATACCTGCGACTCTATAACAGGTACACACAATGAGTTCCCTTAGTTAGGTAGGGTGATTAATTCATCCCAAGTTTAGGCCAGTTAACACTTAGTCACTTGGCGTGAGTTATTATATATTTCACTGTCTAGGTAAAACTCAATCAAATGAAAAAATCCCATCAAATTCAGTCCTGCAGTTTCTGATATTCAATTTCCTGCCTACCCTCTTAGTCTATTGGCGTGATTATTGCAAGTGATGCTGAGTCAAATAAAAAAAGTCCCATTAAAATCGGCCCAGTAGTTTCCGAGATTCAATTTTCTGCCTACCCCCTTAGTCTATTGGCGTGATTATTTCTATCCTTCTTTACCTTCCAAGTAATGTTGAGTCAAATAAAAAAAAGTCCCATTAAAATCGGTTTAGTAGATTCTGAGATTCAATTTCCTGCCTGCCCCCTAAGTTCATCGGCGTGATTATTTATATCCCAGTTTACTCTCCAGGTGATACTGAGTCAAATAAAAAAAGTCCCGTCAAAATCGGTCCAGTAGATTCTGAGATTAGCCCGGACAAACAGACAGACAGACAGACAGACAAAAATTTTAAAAATTGTTGTTTTGGCTTCTATTACGGTAATTAAGACCCCCTGTAACAATTTTTCATAAAAATCTTCAATGTACAGAAATCGATCTTTTACAGTCTTATTATATGTATAGAAGATAAATCACACCCAGACACAGAACAAACAATCATGCTCATCACACAAAGTTTGTCCTGGGTGGGAATCGAACCCACGACCTCCGGCTTAGCAGTCAGGGCCACTAACCACTAGACCAACAGGCCCGTCCTTATTGAGATTGAATGTATTTTTAACCGACTTCCCAAAAAGGAGGAGGTTCTCAATTCGGCCGGTAATTCTTTTTTTGTTGGTTAGGGTACATATTCAAGTTGGTACCCTGGTCATCTAGTCAGCATATGATGATGGGTTTCCAAGGAAATCGAGAAGAACACTCAATTTATAAGCATATAACTGTTACGTTTCAGACAATATCATACAGTTTGTTCAATTATTTGCGTTTGATGATGATTTCCTATGGATGAGCTGATGATGGAAGGTACAACTCCTCAAAGGTTAGGAGTTCAGAGAAAATTCTTTCAAAATTGTACCTACATACATATGGATAGAGAATAGTATTCCTTGAGGCTATTAGGTTGACCTTGAAGGTAAATCTCATTAACGTTTAGGTTTAACAGTGTTAAATAATTTTCTGTGATTGTTAAATAAATAATAAGCGAACATTCACATCATAGCCTACAGCCCTGTAGCCCAGAGTAACATGGGTGTGCGTTCTCCGCCTGGTGCACCTGAAGCATCAGATATTTCGCGTCGAACAACAAAACATCACGTAAATCGGTACACACGTAATAAAATGAAAACCAACAAAAAGAAGAGAAAACATACCACCCGAATTGACAACCTCAACTTCAATGATGTCGGCGAGGAGAAATAAAATATTTAATTTAGATTTAGCTGCCTTAATCTTTGCATTTCCTTTAGTGCTTTGTCATCATGTGGTATGTTCAGTAATTTTGACGGCTCCAAATCACTTAATGCCACACCATCTAAATTCTCCACACGACTTAAAGCCACATATATCTGACCCTTTGCGAAATTCTTTTTCCCGAGGTCTATTACCGCCCTCTCCAATGTCGTACCTTGAAGCTTGTGAACAGTAACGGCCCAACTCAAGATTAAAGGTAGCATTAATCTCTCAACATCACCGTAACCTTTGTTAGCCTGAAAAGTTGCCGATGTTGGTGCTATTGATACTAGGCCCTCCGCATCTTTTACTCGGGTACCTACAGTCAGGTCATCCAATTCAATTAACACTGCTTCGGGGAGTTCTTCTATTTCTAATTGATCTCGACAAAGAGCTGGCCATTTAATTTTTTTGATAACACCCATTGCTCCGTAGACTAAACCATCTGAGACTGACATATTTCTCCTTAGCATCGCCCTTGAGCCTACACCTGTTTTAATGCTATGTAATAGGAATCTATATTTTTTGAGGCGCGCAGCACCTTTCGTAAGTCTACCCATAGTTAAATCACTAAAAAGCAAAAAATAAAAAAACTACGTTAAAAAAAACCGACTTCCAAAAATACTAAATAGCCAAAAAAACCACTTAAAAATACAAAAAATCGCAAAAATATATAAAGCGAAAAAGTATTAATTTAACAACTAAAAAGCAATAAATAACTTACGCAATTTATAACACTATCCTCTACTTACCTACTAACTACTTATTCTTTCCGCTTACTGCTTGGTTTGAAGTCGGTGCCAAGCCATATATATTGATAACTCTAAAATGTACTAAATTGAAGAACTAAATCGTAGCATAAACCTAGAGCATGCGTCTAAAATTTTAAATTTTAAATGCAAATGGTGCCAAAATTTTTGTTAACCTTATTAAATCATGGAGAATCTTAACACCGCGATTCAGATCTAGCATTTAATAGCACAACACATGATATCTCTTTTACATTAAAGTAGGCGCTACTTACTTTTTTTTTGTATAATGTTTATTGTACATTTGCTAATTATGCACTTGGCACCGACTTCAAACCAAGCAGTAAGCGGAAAGAATAAGTAGTTAGTAGGTAAGTAGAGGATAGTGTTATAAATTGCGTAAGTTATTTATTGCTTTTTAGTTGTTAAATTAATACTTTTTAGCTTTATATATTTTTGCGATTTTTTGTATTTTTAAGTGGTTTTTTTGGCTATTTAGTATTTTTGGAAGTCGGTTTTTTTTAACGTATGTAATGGTGGCGATGGAATGAAACCAAGATGGATGACAGATAGGGTTTATTTACAAACACTCAAACACTTGACAGATTTTTAGCAAACAAAGTTAGACTAATGTGAAACCTATTAGTGGTCCTAGGGATGGACTGCGGGGCTATCCTATCCCTTAACCTCCTAGCTCGGCTGTTCCTGAGGGCGACGGGGCCTCCGCTCAGGTCAAGCTTAAGACAACAGTAGTGACTGCGGGGCTATCGACCACTGTGCCTGCTAAGTAGCGAGTGACGAGTTCTTTTTTTTTTTTTTTTTTTAGGAATGGCATCTCGCAGTTCAACCAAGGAGGTTGTCGTCTGCTTAACCGGGCGAATCCTGTGGATGCCTTAAAAATTAAGACCTCCAGCCAGGGTATAAACTTAAAAACTAAGCGACTACACGCTAAGGGCACCCCCTGTGGGGTACGAGCCTCGGCTTAGGGCGTCGCTGAGGGACAGCAAGGGACAAGCTGGATCTGAGTGATATTATTTAAGGGCTGATTTGGACTTACTGGCTCAGCAGCGCGGGCTGGCTCTTGCAAGGGACGGGTGGGACAATTACCGGGACGTCGCGACGGGCCTCGTCGGCGAGGACGGAATGACGGCGCTTTACGTCTGAATTTTCGAAGAGTGCTAGTCTCCCTGCTGCTCTCCTGAAGCAGGGTTGTAGCATCGTCAGGAGTGACGAGGGTATGACGGGGACGACGAATTTTACTTATTCGCGAGGGATCGTATCGAGCGGCCGATGCGATAAGGGGGTTGCGATGTTTTAACGCGGAGTCAAAGAAGCGCTTGGTAAGGCGCTTCATGAATTGAGCGACGGTGGGGATTCTTAAGTCTAAGTGAAGACTATCGTTACGGACGTAAAAAGGGGCTCCCGTGATTTTACGAAGGAATCGGTTTTGCAAGACCTGCATCTTATGAAGGCTACGCGGGTTGGAGTGGGCGAACACGACACATGCGTATGTCATGATGGGACGAATGACCGCGGTGTATAAACGCAATTTGCACTTGAGTGACAATTTGCTTTTTGCCTGAATTAAAAAGTGAAGCCTACCCATAGCAAAGGCAGCGCGCGAACGAGCCGCTTTGATATGAGCCGCGAAGGACAAGTGACTGTCTAGAATGACACCTAAGTATTTGGCTTGCTTCTCCCAGGGGATAGGCTTGCCGTACATAGCGATCGGACTGGGGATCGGAGGATTTTTGCGCGGTTTGGAGTAAATAACCGCCTGACTTTTACCGTGATTCACCTCGATTCTCCATTTCTTGAACCAAGCGCCTAGGACGTCGGCTGAGGTCTGGAGGGTACGGGCGATAGCGTTTGTACAGCGGCCAGTATGATAAATGGCCGTGTCATCCGCGAACAGAGCTAACTGAGCATTTTTGCTCTTGGGAATATCGCTAGTGAACAGCGTGAAGACGAGGGGGGATAAGACGGAACCCTGAGGGACACCGGCCCTAATAGGATGAGGGGAAGAAAAAGAGGCCCCTATGCGATAGCGGAAGGTGCGGTTCGACAAAAAGTCCCGTAAGATGAGCACGAGACGGTCTGGCACTCCTAGTGAGTACAGCTTGTATAATAAGCCGTTGTGCCAGACTTTGTCGAAAGCTTTCGCTATGTCGAAGAATAGTACGCCCGTCATCGCCCCGCGCTGGAAGCCAGCGCTCATGTGTTCGACGATGCGGTGGACCTGTTGGATACACGAATGTTCGGTCCTGAAGCCGAATTGCTCGTCGGGAATGAGACTCTTAGTCTCGGCGAAATCTCTGAGTCGCTTATAAACAGGGACCGGCCGGATACTCGTTGAAAGGGTTTATGAAGGGGTTTTTTTAAGCGCTTCAAAAAAAAACCCTATGATACATGTTACACCTTCGAACGGGTGTAGTTAACCCGTTACGAACGGGTACCCTTTCAACACCCTGTAACACTGTAACAGGGTAAGCCATTCCAGCTCAAGACATTGTAATATGTACTGTTTACAATCAATATTAGTTTGAAAATTGCATAACCACGACCGCACGTGACATCGTACCGTGCCCGGCGGTCCGCCAATCTTGCGTGTACCGACTTGCCGATCGACTTATAAACATGGAATAATAACTATTATCTATATGATCTTATAGTTCAATTTTGCTCGTCACACATGCTAAACATTGTAATAATATTTATTTTTTCGTGTCTATACTTGTTTATTTTCATCATTCGTCATTTGATTCGGAACTCGGACGGAACTACGGAAGTAAAAGCAATTTAGCAGTGTTTATGTTTAAGTGTGTGTTGTAGCTTCCCTATTATACCTATTACAACAAGAATTGTCTTTCTGTGAAAATGCCACAGCCGAGGCGAGATGCTGTGCATCGTTATTATGTGTTTGATGCATCAAATAACACAAGCAAATGTAATTTATGTGGAAATGCCATTAAGGTAAGATTTTATATTTGTTACTACGCCTCATCTTATATAAAAAATAGCATTAACTTAGTGTTAATCCAATAATTATCGTAGATATTAATACCTTCTTACTTTCTAAAATAGGTAGCTAATTAGATATGTACATAAATGAACGTGGCCCGACCACTTAACGTAGGTCTTGATTTATTCAATTTTTTTTTAACTACATAGTATGTAAACATAATAAAATAATAATAATACCAGCCTGTTACTGTCCCACTGCAGGGCAAAGGCCTCTTCTCGTACAGAGAAGGCTCGAGCATTGATCACCACGCTTGCTCAAGGCGGATTGGCGATTTCAAACTTATATTAACTATAAGTCCAGGTTTCCTCACGATGTTTTCCTTCACCGATGTCAATGATGTCTAAGATAAACTAAGGGTCAACTCACACCGAGACGCGACGCGACGCGACGTGACACAACGATACTGCAAATGTGTATCTTTTCGTGTAGTAAATAAAGTTAGATTTTGAGTAGCTATTAAAACGCCGCGTGGCCGGCGGCGGCGCCACGCTGCGTCGCGCTGCATTGCGAATGTTGTATCTTTTCGTGTTGTAAATAGAGTTAGATTTTGAGTAGCTCTATTGAAACGAGCGCGCAGCGTCACGTCTCGGTCTGAGCTGACCCTTAGAAAGTCGAAATGTCGTGATGTATGTAAACATGTTTTTAATTAATTACTCGTTTTTGTTCTAGGGCAAGCATACGACCAATTTAAAAAATCATATTTCAGCGAAACATGTGCAAGAATACCTACTTATAACTAATATAAATAAGGAAAATCAACAGCACCAACCAAGTACATCTCGACATTCTACAACATCAGACCAAGTAATAAACAAATGTGTGAAATTAGTTACAGTACATGGGCGACCTCTTGCATTAATACAAGATAAAGCTTTTCAAGATATAATTAATATAGCTGTTCCTTCTAATATTCAAACTAAACACATAAATATAAAAGTAATAAAGGGAATTATACCGGAAAAAGCATACCAAATAAAATCAAAAATTGCGTCAGAAATTAAAAATAATTTAATAAGCCTTAAACTTGATTCAGCTTCATATTTGGATAAAAATTTCTTGGGCATTAATTTACAATATATAAAAGAAGGCCAGATAAAAGTTAGAAATTTAGCTGTTTTGGAAATTTTAGAACGACAAACTGGCGAATTCCTAAAAGAAAAGGTTTTAGAGGTCTTAAATGATTTTATGATACCGACGGCTCAAATATATGCAATTACTACTGACAACGGCAGTAATTTTAAAAGAATGTCAAGATTGTTAACAGCTCATTGCTCTATAATAACAGGAGATAATAATACTGACATGAATAGCGATTGTGAGATTGAGGATGAAAATGATGGTGATGATGATAATGATAATATTGGACTTGAAACGGATACACCATTGGAATTAAACGTTGATGTATTTATTAACGCAATGAGAAATGAATTCAAACCACGTATTATGCTCTGTGCGGCACACACACTGCAACTCGCAGTTAAAGACGCTATTGCTGGCAATTTACAAGTACAACTTTGTATTGAACTTGCAAGAAAGGCGGTAAAAGTTTTACGACGCCCAACTATGAAAAACTTTATAAAATCAAAATATTTAAACAAACCTATCATTGATTGTCCTACTAGATGGTCCTCCACTTACCAAATGTTAGTGCGATTGGTTTCACTAAAAGATATATGCGACAGCCAGTCTGAGCTATCGGACATTTTCTCAGACGACTTCTGGACACAAATTACAGAAGTTCTCACGTGCCTTAAGCCTATCAATGGGGCGACAGAAGCTTTACAGCGAGAACAGCTAACAATTGGCGATTTTTACATAACATGGCTGAATTGCAAAGCCAAGCTTGAATCGATTCCAAGCGTATTTGCTAATGAATTAATAAATTATATGAAATTACGGGAAAGAACATTATTAAATACAGATTTAGTCTTGGAAAATTTGTACATAGATGGTCGTCTTAATGTATTGTTATCAGACCAAGATAGCCTAAAAGCTCAAAAATTATTATCTGAAACATATAAACAGCTACAAAGCCTAAAATCGCTTGACGCTGAAACTCGAGAAGTGATATGCACTACAGTTTCCACTAGCCGGCATGATAGTGACAATTCTAGTCATGATAATGATGTTTTGGAAAAACGTTTACAAGAAGCTGAGGCACTTCGTGGTCTGCCCGGAAGAACTTCACTCGATAGTTTTGAAGGAATGCTCCAAAAATTGAGATATGAACCGAGAGTGCCCCTGGATAAAAATATATTAGCTTACTGGTCCAGTAAAGATGTGCCTAAAAACCCTACTTTGTTAAATGTCGCTAATTGCGTGTTAGCTGCTCCAGCAACACAGGTATCCGTGGAAAGGCTTTTTTCTTCCGTAAAATTTATCCTTAATCCACTAAGGAGCAATATTAGCAGCAGCTTATTACAAGACATCATGTTAATCCGTTCCAATCATGACTTATTTACTTAATTAATATATTGTTTATTATACCTACATAATATAATTATAATCAGCTGTGAATGGCTGTGATTCGCTATCATTCATTCACCATTATTGACAAATGTGATTTCAAAATTATTGTAAGACTGATTAGGTAGTGTTTATTTAACAAATTTTCATCATTATTTAAAAGCTGACCAAATAAATGAAAGACTGATTAGTGATTATGTAACAAATTTTAATTATTATTGAAATGCTGACAAAATAAATGAAAGAGTGATTAGTGATTGTGTAACAAATTTTAATTATTATTGAAATGCTGACAAAATATATGAAAGACTGATTAGTGATTATGTAACAAATTTTAATTAAGTATTATTGAAATGCTGACAAAATAAATGAAAGAGTGATTAGTGATTATGTAACAGATTTTAATCATTATTTAAATGCTTATGCTTAAGTTTTTCGACGTAGCTCAGTATGTTAATGTAGGCGTGTGATCTCATACATGAAGGCAAAAACTGAAGCTCTCCTATAAGTAAATTCCCAAAATAATAATTTCTTTTATCTAGCTCCTTGTCAAAAAAACAGTGAATACATTTTTCATCATTATCTGTAACGTTCTCACGTGATTCTTCGACTTTTTTCCTCTTCTGATTACTGTTTTCACTATAATCATTCTGAAATTCGCAAGTTTCTTTGTTTTCATTTATTGTCGCCTCGGGTACATGTTTCCTTTTATTTATGATAATTGTACTTTTTATTAAAGATTGTGATTCGTTATCTGTGCCATTACTGCCGTACTCAGCAAAACCCGAACCTGAAAAGTAGTATCTATTTAATTTAGTTCGTTACTTTTTCACTAATATGATAATAAAAAATATTATTTTTTAAGCTTTTTTTTAATACTCCTCCCAAGAGTATAGCACCGCTCGATAGCGAAAGACTGTCCCCCAGTGCCCCATACACGACATCAGGATAGTGCGCAGAGTTATATCAACTTTATACAACTAGCGCCCTCATGAGCCATGTATGTGGCACCAAGTCAAAGGCCTTCTTACAATCTATCCAGCATGTCCTTCTTCCTTTCGTTAACGGCGAACCTGTTAGCTAATGGCCATATCAATGAGGAGCAGCTCCTTAGTATCGCGGGACCCGTTTCTACATCTATTTTGAGAAGTGGACATGGTGGTGGCTTGTTTGCTAATTTTGGATACCTACTGGAATTTCTTGCCCATTCTTCTTCATACGAGCCTACCTTTCCGAATGGGAGAAGAATCACTTGTATTTTCTTATTTTTAATGTTTTACGTTCAAAAGTGGCTTAAAAGGGCCTAATTGAAATAAATAATTTAACGTTGCTTTTGAAAATTTTAGCTCTCAAAATGGATGTAAGAACTTTATAGACTATGGGAAGACACGTTTTTGATCTATAGGTTTTGGTTTCCGCAGTAGTACCTGCTGCTGGTTGAGCAGGTGGGATATTCCTCTCATTGGCAATTCTAGTAGCGACTCTGACTCTAAGGCTGACTGGAAAAGTTCCGCCAAGCGATCATGCAATCTTTGCAACCATTTGATCTAAAATATATGCAGCCCTTCCGGCCCTGGAGGTTTCCACTTAGGCAACGAATGGACTGCGCGTGTGACACCTTCGGGTATAGGTACCACTACCACCTATGTAGGCATAGGTACTTACCAGCATGGCGCTTGATCGGTTGGTGTATCCCTCCGCCCGCTTCTTAAACCTACGTATGCGGCTTGCCCATGCATACCTACACTTTTTGCTTTAAGGAGTCGATGCGCTCCATGACGCGGGAGATATAGTAATATAGGTACTATTATTATTATTTAAAATAGTTTGGAGAATGTTTTAGTATTTTTTTTTTAGGACTAAACAAAATACAAATACACCTAACTACAGATGTGTTTTAAACGTTTTTATTAAAAACACATACACACTTTTAAAATATAAAATATGTTGGAAAAAAATAGCTAATAGTTATGGTTAAGGGTTTAACTACAGTAGATACGGCTACTTACAAACTTGTTACACGGCGTCCTGTCGGGCGGCGCTTCTCTTCACAACCGCTATAGTGTTTGCATCGAACCAAATATGCTATACCTACTCAGTTTATCCTATTCATTCTTAACGATTACTTACCATCATTGCCGCCTGTGCTAGTAATCGCATTTGGGAACTCGTCTTGATTCTCCGTAAAGAGCGGCTGACTATATTCTTGGAATTGTACATCATCATCAGTATCGCTAGCGTCACCTGAAACACAATCAATCATATTGGTAATTAAGTAATAATATAAGTACTAAATAAGTAGTAGCCTAGTAGGTACAAGACTGTGATTCACTTCACTTGTAACTTAACATAATAAAAATAATTACTTAACAAATATAATTATACATGTCATTGTCATAATATTAACATTAATTTAACTCAGTACTTTAAATGATAATCGCTTACCTGTCGTACTCATCTTAATAAAATTGTTAGTTCGCTTAAATGTCACGCGTCACTTGTTGTCGAATTCGTAAATCGTAATAACTAAATAAAAATAGTAAGGCAATAACGCGCCGCACGGGTGCAAGTATCCCCCCACCTACATGCAGCTCATGTTTATTAGGTAATCCAGGGTAACACGAAAAAAATCTTTTCGAGAAGGTAACCTCTTCAAAGCCTTAAGTCATTGAAGGGGTTAACCCCTTCACGTGGTTACCTTAATAAAGGTGATAACCATTTCGCTGGGTTTCGAGGATGTAACTCGAACAAAAGGTAACACTGCGATATGAGTTACCCCACGTACGGGTTACCCTGTCCAAAGGCTTAACTCTTAAGCGGGGTTGTCCGGTCCCTGCTTATAAATAAGTCTCTCATAGATTTTACCGAGTGCGTTCAGGAGACTGATGGGTCGGTAGCTCGTGGGCTCAGACTTGGGCTTGCCTGGCTTGGGGATACCGATAACAGTGGCCTCTTTCCATACCTGGGGGAAGAAGTTGTTGCTCAAGGCGCCATTGAAGATGGCCGCCAAAAGGATGATGAGCTGAGCGGGGAGGAGTTTGATTACCCTATTGGTGATACCGTCGGAGCCGGGAGCTTTCCGTGGTTGAAGCCTTTTGATGATGTCTTGCACCTCGTCGGGCGTGACGAGGGGCAGAGGATCATCGGGGTCTTCTACGGGAGGTAGGGCAGCTCTACGTTCTACTTCTGCGTTCACCTTGTCGAGGTGACGCTTGATGACCGGTTGTGTGCTAGGGGAGCACTGGGACTCCAAACTGTCTGAGTGACGAGTTCCTTCGTGGTGCCAATTTTATATAGGCGGTTGCACATCTTAGTGTGTATCTTCAACATCTCATGCTTGTATGTAGTGGTAACTCGCTGACGTCACGTACACTTCACACGTTCGATGATGGATGTCGCTAGTAATCTATACATGTTATCGTTTTATTGATGTTTGATCCTGTTTGTGATTTGATGAACTTGGGTGGCGTAGTGTTGTGCCCAAAGTCCGATAGATGGCGTAAGGCGTCGTGTTACATTCTCCCCCTCTGGTACTCTATGGTCGTCCCGACTGAGTACCAGCACTAGTTTGTTTTCGCGGCCTTCCTCTTCGGCGTATCCATAGAGTACTATTATATAGATGAAATAGAGAGCCCACTTGACAGATTTTTTGGTACCCGTTGTTACTGCTGTCATCTGGTAGACCGCTCCTGAACTAAGCCATATATGTGTATATACATACCTATAGCTAGTATAGCAAGCCATACATCTACTATGCCTATTGTCTGCTAAGGTGTTTAAAACGATGTATTTTTTTTGCTAAAGGTATTTAATGGAGAAAAAGGCAGTTTTCGCCATTAAAACCACTATCTGAAGTATTATAAACTCGAACAAAACAGAAAATATCACAAAATGGAATAAAATCTACATAAATGCGCCAACGCAAGTCGTAGCCACCATTTTGTGATAATGTCAATAATGTGACAAAGTTAGTGTTTTGACGTTTTTTGTTGAATGTTGTTTTGTGAGCATCGAATGCAATATTTTTATTGATATAAAAACAGTTTTAGGTACTCCAATCAAATAATTTGGCAATCTAGTTCAAAGAAACAAATAATTTCAAATAACATAATTAGTCTATTTGCGATTTGAATGCCATCTCACAGACTTGAATGTACTAATGTGATTTATTTCCAGGAACGGTGTAATAGATGGCGCTAGTATCTTTCAAATATTAAGTCACTATGGCATTGCCCCCCCCCCCCCCCCTGGGCGTATCGGATATATTGGTTTAGATATCACGTTGTCTCTCTTTTCAAACTTCGTTATTGCTGAAGTATGATACTTTCCAATAGGCTTGTCTGGTGTTTCTGAGTGAGCAATCTCATAGGTAGACGTGCCATATTTCTTTAATATAACATACGGTCCATCTCGTCGAGGAGCAAATTTTGAAGTAAATTGTTTATCAATGTTGCTAATGGGATGTGATTCTATCAATACTAAGTCTCCAATTTTATAGTCTGGGTCAGGTCTTCTTTTGCTGTTTGCTCTTTGTCGTGTCATTTCTATATTACACTCTATATTTTCTTTAGCTAACTCCAAGTCATGGGCTAGTTGTTTTAACTGAGGGGTAATTTCTGCAACAAAGTTTTCTGATTCTACAACTGAGCTTAGATCATGTGTCAACTCATATGGTGTACGCAATTCTCTCCCGAATGTAAGGTAAGATGGTGAGAAGCCTGTGGTTTGACACTTAGCTGTATTCATAGCAAATCTTATTGTTGGTAAAGTCGATGGCCAGTTGTTATGCTTGTCTTTTACCATAATTGCAATCTGTGACTTCATGTCTCTATTTTTCCTTTCAACCACATTTGGTTCAGGGTGATATACGGGTGTGAATATTTGTTGAATTTCTAAGCAAAATGCTAGTTTTTGATTGGATACGAATTGTACTCCATTATCGCTGATAATTTTTCTTGGCAACCCATACCGAAGAAATATTTCATTGAGTAAAATGAAGGCACAACTTTCACTAGTTGCTTCGTTTAGTGGGAACAGTTCTATCCATCTTGAAGTAGTTTCTTCTATGATCAGAATCCACTTTTCTCCTGATGGTCCCTTTGGTAAAGGTCCAAAAAGATCAACGGATAATACCTCAAATCGTTGTGAATTTGGGGTTGACTGATACAAGCCTGCTGGTTTCTTATTTGATGGTTTATATTTTTGGCATTCAACACATGTTTTTACGTATTTTATTACATCTTTTCGCAGTCCTGTCCAATATAAATTGCTTGTTATACGTTGCACTGTTCTTTCTACTCCCATATGACCAGCAGTAGGTGAGTCATGGTAAGCGTTCAATACGTTTTGTATTTCATGTCGTGGAACTACTAACTTAGCAGTGTCGTTATCTTGTTCTGGTATGTAAAAATATAGAACACCTTTATGGACTAGGTACCCTTTTTTAATGTATTCTACATAACTTAGTGTTTCATCTCCTTCTAATATTTTTATGATAGTTTGAAGGTTTTCATCTTTCATTTGTTCCTCTCTTAACTGTTTTTCATTGTATCTGGGTAGGTCTACCTCTGTGCTGCATATGGTACATTTTTCATCATGCTGCTCACATGGCGGGCGAGACAATGTATCAGCTACTACATTTGTTCGTCCAGGGGTATATTGGATATGGAATTCGTATGGTTGCAGCTGTAGTGCCCATCGCGCTAGGCGACCAGTAGGTGTTTTAAGATTCATTAACCATTTCAGCGGTTGATGGTCTGTAATAGTTATGAATTTTGTTCCTTCTATATATCCACGAAATTTTGAAATAGCCCATACTATGGCTAATGCTTCTTTTTCTGTGACACTATAATTCCGTTCTGCTTGCGTTAAGAGTCTACTTGCGTATTCAACAGGGTGCTCATCTTCTCCCTCCCCCTGCACCAAAGCTGCGCCGATAGCATACTGGCTGGCATCAGTCTTGATTGCAAAGGGTAAATCGTCACTTGCCTGTTTTAATACTGGTGACGTAGTCAAGGCATCTTTTAATTTCATAAATGCTTCTTGTTGCTCTCGTTCCCACTTCCAGCCTATTTTCTTCTTCGTTAGGTTAGTAAGTGGTCTAGCAATGTCTGCAAAATTATAAATAAATCTTCTATACCATGATGCGGTTTGAAGAAATGATATTAATTCTTTCAAGTTTTTAGGCGCCTGACGGTTTGCAATAGCAGAGATTTTCTCTGGGTCGGTTTTGATACCTTTAGAAACTATAAGGTGGCCAAGATATTTAATTTCTGAACACATAAATTTACATTTCTTTCTATTGGCTCGTAGTTTGTATTCTTTCAGTTTTACAAATACTTCTCTTAAGTCTCTAATATGGTGACTGAAAGTCATAGATCTTATTATTAGATCATCTAAATAGCTTAAAACACACTCGGCGTGCAATCCTTGTATGAATTTGTCCATTAATCTTTGGAACGTAGCTGGGGCGTTTCGAAGACCAAATGGCATTCGCTTGAAACGGAACGTTCCAAACGGTGACACAAAGCTTGTTTTATCGTAATCATCAGGATGTACCATTATTTGCCAGTAACTTGACTGTAAATCAATTGTTGACATGTATGGCATCGCTTTTGCCTGATGTAATAAGTCGTCAATACGAGGCAACGGATATCTGTCAGGTTTAGTTATCTCGTTGAGTCGTCGGTAATCTATGCAAACCCGAACATCGCTTTCTCCTTTTGGAACTAGAATTACAGGTGCTGACCATGGGGAATCGCATTCCTCGATAATGTCATCATTTATCATATCATCCAGCTTTGCTCTTAGTTGTTTTTGCCTTGTAGGTGACAACCTGTACGGCTTAATACTAATAGGAGGGTGATTGCCTGTGTCGATTCTATGTTGTGTAAATGGAGTTGGTTGCGTGTTTTTCTCAAAGATGTCGCTGTGCTCAATTAACAATTCATTGAACATCTTTTGCTCATTATTTGTAAGTAGGTTTCCTTCGTCGGGATTTAAATAAATATCCACGGAATACAAAGAAGTAGGATTTATTGGTAAGTAAACAATACGTGGATCTACACAAGATTGGTTGTCAGCCGGTTCCCGTGGACGTGTAGGTACTGGTGGCGTGTCCAATTTATGTAATGTCCATCTTGGTCGTTTGTTTTCTGGTGGACTGTCTTGCATGTCGGATGTCGGTGTTGTATGTAAGGGTGACAACATGTCCAGCTCGTTAGCCCAACGGATGAACTCCGACACTGCTTTTACTTCCACTGGCTCCTTCTTGACTTCAAACGTCAACTGCTTCACTGCTCTCAATGGAATGTCATCATTGTTGAGTTGTATGAAGTCGTATGATGTTTGTGGTTCATCAATGAAGTTCCAACAGCGTTGCGGTGTGTTCAGTACGATTCCTGCCTGTTCTAGGAAATCGATACCTAACAGTGTACGATTGTCAACTGCCTCAGGTATGACTGACAATGTTATTGGTAGTGTGCGTTCTCCAATATTTATATCAGTTGTCGTAGTCAACAAGTTTGACGTTTTCACCGTTCCATCGGCTAATTTGATGTCGGTTACTCGCTGGTCAAACTGTGCTCCATATCGTAGCAACATTTTATATAGCTGAATACTGGCAATACTGAGACGGGCAGCAGTATCTATATATGCATAGCCCTCTTCCCCTTTTATATTTACCTTAATTGTTGGTATCTTTGCGTGTATCTTCAACGAATTCTGCACTGTACAAAATGAAACAGGCTTTGGTGGCGTTTCCTTTGTTTTACAGGTACTGCAGTTGCTTCTGTAAACCCCAGGTGCTCCACATCCATAGCACGTAATAACAGGTTTCTTTTCAAGATCTGACTTGACTACCTTCTCTTTATGTTCCGCCAACCTTTTGCGGCATACATCGAAAAGATGACCTTTCTTCCCACAGAACGAACATCTTTTGAGCGGCTTCCGTTCGAATTGTGTTGTGACTGTTACCTCACCAGCTTCCTTGGCCAGACTCTCAATATGGCGACCTCGTTCTAGAAGATCAGCAAAAGTCTTCACTTCCGTGCGTGCAATTTCCCTTTTGTAGGTGATGTTGAGAAGACCGTAAACAAAATCCAGGTGTTCTTCTTCCTTATGCCTTTTTACAGGTAGTTGTGACAATAAGGCACGTTTTTCGCACACAAACGCGTCAATGGTTTCAGTCGTTTGCCTCTTCGAATACACTTCTAAATAGATTTCGTGTGGCTGCATTTTCGGCGCAAAAGCAGACTTAATGGCGTCGAGAGCTTGGGACCACTTTTTGATATCGCTTTTGATACCGTTCCACCACGTTGCAGCGGCACCAGACAATAATAAAGTAAGCCCTTCTAAAGCGTCGTCGTCGCTAATTTTTTCAATTTTTTTATAAACTGAGATGCTTGTTACAAATTCTTCAACAATATTAAAATTTCTTTCGCCGTCGTACCGTTTCGTACACGCAGCAAAGCTTTTAAATTGTTTATTTCCACTTTCGTTCGCTTCTGTCACTTTTGTAATGAGTGCAGCGAATTGTTCCTGAGTCATCATCACCATTTCTGTTTTTTTCTCAGACATGTCAATAGTGTCAAAATAATATAAATCGACTTGAGGGTAGGCTTCTATTTATCCGCCGATCAGTGGGTAGAAGAATATTTCGTTGGGCGCCAATGTAATGGTGCCAAAATAATATAAATCCACTTGAGGGTAGGCTTGTATTTATCCTCCGATAAGTGGGTAGAAGAATATTTCGTTGGGCGCCAATGTAATGGTGCCAAAATAATATAAATCCACTTGAGGGTAGGCTTGTATTTATCCACCGATAAGTGGGTAGAAGAATATTTCGTTGGGCGCCAATGTAATGGTGGCGATGGAATGAAACCAACGATGGATGACAGATAGGGTTTATTTACAAACACTCAAACACTTGACAGATTTTTAGCAAACAAAGTTAGACTAATGTGAAACCTATGAGTGGTCCTAGGGATGGACTGCGGGGCTATCCTATCCCTTAACCTCCTAGCTCGGCTGTTCCTGAGGGCGACGGGGCCTCCGCTCAGGTCAAGCTTAAGACAACAGTAGTGACTGCGGGGCTATCGACCACTGTGCCTGCTAAGTAGCGAGTGACGAGTCTCATATATATTATTGTAGTCTTTGGTGACGAGTTCCTTCGTGGTGCCAATTTTATATAGGCGGTTGCACATCTTAGTGTGTATCTTCAACATCTCATGCTTGTATGTAGTGGTAACTCGCTGACGTCACGTACACTTCACACGTTCGATGATGGATGTCGCTAGTAATCTATACATGTTATCGTTTTATTGATGTTTGATCCTGTTTGTGATTTGATGAACTTGGGTGGCGTAGTGTTGTGCCCAAAGTCCGATAGATGGCGTAAGGCGTCGTGTTACACGTAGTTTTTTATTTTTATTTCAATGACTGGTTACAGGTATTGGTACAGCTATGTTGCTGGAGAGTTTGTGTTGCACTGTGTCTTCTTCCTAGCAAAAACACTAGTGTTTTTTTGCTAGTGGTGAAGGGTGGGCAGTTTAGGGTGCTGTACTATGTAATATGGCCTTTAAAAAGTACTAAATAAAGGCTAATTTGAACAAACACTCGACAAACTGTATCTTGTGTCTTATGCTGAAACAGTTTTAAGGTTCAAGACAGACCTTAGTGATGTCTTGTGTGTTCTGTTACCATAGAGTTTCTTGTTCATTCTTCTCCATGAAGACCTAGTTTTGCGAATGGACGTAGCTTTATAAGTAATTGATGTTACTAACAAATAGTTGACAAGCCTAATCGAAAGAAATGCTTAGACTTGACTGTCTGTGCTTTTCTTAAAAAAAACCCTTTCCCTAAACATCTCACTAGTAATTTTCATAAACAGTAAATAACATGTAACCATTCTGACATTCACACCTTGATAGGTGTGAATGTCAGAATGGTTACTTGTTATTTACTTCAAAAGTTGTGAAAGTTGGAATAAAAGTTGTGTTTAGGTATAAAGGTATAATTATCAAATTATATAGATACTAGCTTTTGCCCGCGACTTCGTTCGCGTGGAATAGTGACTTCCGGCAGATTTTTGGTTTTACCCACATAGTTCCCGATCTCACGGATCTCTTCAAAAATGAAATGTGGAAGATATTCTATGGAACTCTTCAAAAATCAACATAATGAGCTCTGCGTTTGGATTTAAGAGATGTATACTCACTTAGGGGATTAAAGCCGTTATTGCCGATCGAAAAAAGGCGAAAATGTTATTTTTCCCTTATTTTCCCATAATTCTACTGATTTGCCATTTCAGTTCAAAAGGAAAAAAAGACTTTCTCCCTTGACAAATTTTCGTTTATGGCTTTAGAGGTTATGAAAGTTTCTTACACCAAGACATTTCTGTATACCACGTTTTTAGTTTTGCCATCCTTTGCAAAAATATAAAGGTTTTATGGTTTCGACACTCTTGAGCACGTAACGTAGAGTTGTCCATGGGAGAAACAGTCTTTTTCAAGATGTACCCCCGCAACTTTTAGCGTTTGCCCCTGGGCTTTATTTATGGTCACTGCAAACGCAGTTTTCAGCGGAAACTGAACTCTTTTGAATTGGAATGGCAAATTAGTTGGAAATCAAATCATTTGGAATCAATTGTTAAATTCAAACGCAGAGCTATTATGTTGATTTTTGAAGAGTTCCCTAGAATATCTTCCACGTTTCATTTTTAAGAGATCCCGCGAGATCAGGAACTATGTGGGTAAAACCAAAAATCTGCCGGAAGTCACTATTCCACGCGAACGAAGTCGCGGGCAAAAGCTAGTTATATTATACTTTTCATACCTTTTTACTACCTATTTATTTACATTTTTCCGATGAATTAAAACAATAACATGAACCAAACACGTGATATGACACCATTGCGCGATCAACGCCATCTATTTACGGAGCATAGTAATAGCTCGACATTTATAGTACTGAATTGATGCCGACTTTTGACCAATAGATGGCGCTGTTTGTCCATAAAAACTATCCTATGTCCTTTCTCAAGTTCCAAACTATGTCTGTACCAAATTTCACACAAATCGGTTCAGTAGTTTAGGCGTGAAGAAAAGACAGACAGACAGACAGACAGACAGACAGAGTTACTTTCGCATTTATAATATTAGTTTGGATTATACATGTAGTTTTCCATACAACATCCTAACACAACTTTTTAACTAGCAATAAATGTGGACAAAATAAAAACATAATTTATAAAATAAATATTTTAATTACTTTTACTATCTAGCTGTGTGAATGACAATGAAAACTATGATAACAATTAACTCTAATAAGAAGACCATTTTTCGATATAGCTTTTTTACTTGAAAAGCTAATAGCTTAAAGCAGTTGAATGCAAGATTTGGTATATGTATTTAACTAGCACACCATTTTAGTTTTTGGGAAAAACTTGAAAGTCATGATCTTTTTCACTGGATGTTTAGAAAAATAATATAGTATAAAATCGAATAAAAAATGTAGCTAAACAATATTTTAAGCCCAAGCATTTAATCAATGCCCGAAAACATTAGCAATAAATACAGCTTTGACATAAATCGCTAATGATTCAAAATATATTTGGTAGAAAAGATGCCAAATCTGTTAAGAATCTGGCATTTTTCTAGCTATTTCTGTTACCTATTGCATTAGCGATAGACGTTAAAGCCCCTGTCATATTGCCAAATTGTTTTGACAATTGAGCCAATGCTTGGGCTGTCATTAATTCGGCTTCCACCCGCCGCTCTTCGATACTCGTGAACCGTTCCATTGATACTGTGTCCGGCCCACGAGTTGAAGGCCGGCGACGATGTCGTGGCGGAGTATTCGTATTCGGCAGTGGGGTGGGCACAGGTACTGAAATGTAAAAAAAAAATATGTAGGAAACCCATTTGACTCAACTACGTGTTAATCTGCTGAGTAGTTTGAAAAAAAAAGCCATTAAAATAATATTTATGTCATAGCCCTGAATGTTATAAGTGCCAAAACACTTCAAATGTCACATGTGTTCAACACTTAAGTTGGGTTGTGTGACTGACTGAAGGTTTGCTTATTTATTTATTTGGAGTGTATCCTTTGTTTTAATAATTATACAAAGAATTCTTTAAGTATGCTCTTTCTATAGGAAAAACGAAAATGACATTCTTAATCAAAATTGAATTCAAGACTTACTTGTGGATGATGCTGTTGCTTGTATTGTCTCATTTTGTGACGAGCCAGACACTGGGGAAACATGGATTGTGTGCTCAAACCGCATTTCAGTGTCTTGCTCTCTGTGCATCTCTATCACAACTGGTGAGACAGCAGATCTTGTCTAAAACAATAAAGTTATTGTTAGGGATAAATAAAATATTTTGTATACCTATAAAATAAATATAACATTTGTGCAAAATTGAAAATAGATACATACCGATTCAGGAAATGGATTGACTGCCAATTCCGAATTGCCAGTTGCAAACACTAAACTTGTCCACCCATAACAGCCACTAATCTCTCATCAAGGGGTGACAACGTTGGCAAGTTGTCTGCTGTCCCACCACCAGTGCGCCTCATAGATACCGCGTGTTCTGCACACTGCTTTTTAAGTGCACATTTTTTCACAGCCCAATACTAGAAACATGCATTAATGTTAATGAAATTACTTGCTTTTTAATTACCTACTGCATGATAATAGTGATTCCTAATGTCTACTCACGGAACAGAAAAAACAGTGGAAGTAGTAAGTAGGCGTGGCAACTGTCGCCACTTGTACGAACCGATGTTCATACTTGACGCTTACGCGCTCTCAGTTGCATACTGGACTATGTGAACTTATCTTGCCCTTAAAAAATATAACAATGCCTTAGTGTGCCATGAATGTAAAAACCATAGCCGAAGGATAAATCTAACTCATGGAGGTGTTACATACCACCGATAAGTATTATTTTCGGATTTATTTAAGTAAATAAAATGAAAAAATGAAGTTACGTCAAACATTGCACAACATAAACAAATAAAAATTATCCTTAACGCGATTACAATAAAGTTGAATTTACTTTTCCGGACGTCAGTTTTTCTAGAATATTCGATAGCCTACCTATACTTTTGACGCTATCCAATTAGTGCGTGACTATATCGATAAAATCAATCGACATGTTTTACATTGCCATTAAAATAAGAATAAGTACAAGTAATATAATATGGTTAATTAAGTTAATTAAATAAAAATGGTGGATACATTTTAGTATGCGTATTTATTAAATAAATCTAGCTAAAGAATTCGTAAAAGAACTGGCGTTTGAACTATACAATCATAATCTTAGGTTTTATTTTCCCTTATTATAATTTCAGTTTTTCTAATGTTCCAACAACTAAAGAAATATGGATCAACGCTACTGGGAGATAAAGTTGGTTTCCTACAAAAACAGTACTATAAAAAAGCAAAATTAAATTTGAGCATCCCGTAACACGTTCGCCAGTCGCAATTTATACTAGATCCGTGCCACATGATAAAATTATTACGAAATACCTTGCAAACCTAAATGGATGGGTCACCGCAGGTGAAGCGTAGATGACGCGAAGAGGAGTCGGTGCTGCTTGCCCAAACGGAGGCACGTTTGGTGAAGGCTGGAGGCAGTGTGACAACAAGCGCACCGGAGGCTAAAGTCCTACCAGAGCCGGGTACGAGCGTGCCTGGCAGATCTGGATGGTGCCGAGTCTCCGAGTGTCCAAGGGGAGGCAAATTTGCCTGAGGGGGCCCCCGAGCGATCACACTGTCAAAAGCCCGATAACAGAGCGAACTGACGTGAGGACGGAGCGCCCTTCTGAGATCGCGCCTGAACCCGCAAGCCTGCAAAGACCGGACCTGTCCGAGCCAGACCACGTCAAAATCTCGGAGGACCTCATAGAGAGCCAAAGCGAGGATGGCGCGGAGTGCATGTGATGGGGAAAGTCGGGAGCGGCCTAGGCGCAAAGGCCAGTCACATAAAACCCAATCCGCTGATGTCACATTGTCTGCGCGAAAGCGGCGTAGGATGGAGTACGCGAAGGTGCAGGAGCTGTACAAGACCAGTAGGTCTCGAGCGGCTTCTGAAGTAATTGACGGACAAACTCGGGGGAGTCAAGCATAGTCTTGCTGAGCTGGAAGCCTACTGGCGACCGGTGATGGAGGCCGTGTCTGACGCTCTGGGGCTAACGCCGGAGGTTCTGGGCGCGTTAAAAGACTCGGAGTGGCACGGGGGTAACCGAGATTACTCGCAGCTGTGGAACTGAACGGCAAGTCCGCTTCGGGTCCAGAGGGAATCCTCCTTGTGGACCTGGAAATCAGTACCTTCTGCAACACAGGCGGAAATATTCAACGATGGTTGGGGAGGTCCCAGATAAGCTCCGCGGCTGCCACACGGTCTTTGTACCCGAGACAGAGAATCCTGCAGGTCCTGAGCAGTACCGGCCGATTTCGATCGCGTCGGTGCCCCTCAGGCACATGCACTCCGTTTTGGCGAAGAGGCTTGATGCGTGCTGCCCTCCCGATGCACGACAGCGTGGATTTATCTGCGCCGACGGCACACTCGAGAATCCGGGTGTGCTAAACACGGTGCTGGGAGACAGTGGAAAGAAGTTGCGCGAATGCCATGTTGCTGTGCTGGATTTCGCCAAAGCGTTCGATACACTGTCGCATGCGGCGCTGGTTGATCTGCTGAGGGAAAGAGGCCTGCCTGAGGGGTTCTCGACTACGTTGCGAGGCTGTATGCCACTTCCGAATCCGTCTTGGTCGTGAATGGAGCCCGCAGCGGTCCTACTAGAGTGGGTCAGGGAGTTCGCAAGAGACCCTTTATCGCCTTTGTTGTTCAACATGGCGATGGATGCGATCCTAGCAGCCTTACTTACCGAGGGAAGTCGGATATGGGTTGGAAGTCGAGAATGTCTCGGCTCCGGCCTATGTCGACAATCTAGTCCTGCTTGAAGGTTCAGGTTGGCATGCAATCCCCTATCGACAGTGTCTGGCGCACTGGCAGGATGATGGGACTTTTTATCAGTCACGGGAAAAGCGCCGTTCTTTCGATGGTGCCTAAAGGGAAGCGAAAGAAGGTGCACTTCCTGACCGATCGTAACTTAAAGGTGGGATCGCGATGGTTGCGGCAAGTGTCCTGCGTTGAACGTTGGCGCTACCTAGGCGTGGACTTTAAGGCGTCTGGATGCATGACGTTAGAGCATGATATCAAAATGGCCTTGACCAACATCACAAAGGCGCCCCTTAAGCCGCAGCAGCGGCTGGAGATAGAAGAGTTCACCTGATTCCGAGGTTCCTGCACGATCTTGTGCTAGGGAACATCACGGACGACAGGTTGAGATTGCTCGACGACAGTGCGGGATTGGCTTCGGCTACCGAAGGATGTGCCTGTCGGCTACTTCCACGCAGCAACCACGGATGGCGGCTTATCGCTGTGGTCATGTGTGCCGGACCTCATTCACAAGAGATTCGGTCGCCTGAACTCATCGCACTGGCCAGTGGCTAGAGAGCCGCCGCCAGATCCGATACCTGGATGGGTTACCACACGGAGACAGGTTAAGCAAGCCTTGCCGAGGTTTGGAAATGGATGGGTAACCACAGGAGGCCAGGGTAAGCAACCTTTGCCAAGGTTTGGAAATGGATGAGTTACCACACGGGAACAGGTTAAGCAACCCTTGCCGAGGTTTGGAAATGGATGGGTTACCACACGGAGCCAGGTTAAGCAACCCCCACCAACGTTTGGAAATGGATGGGTTACCACAGGGGGACAGGTTAAGCAACCCTTGCCGAGGTTTGGAAATGGATGAGTTAACACACATAGCCAGGTTAAGCAACCCTTGCCGAGGTTTGGAAATGGATGGGTAACCACAAGGGGCCAAGTAAAGCAATCTTTGCCAAGGTTTGGAAATGGATGGGTTACCACACGGGGACACAGCTTAAGCAACCCTCACCAAGGTTTGGAAATGGATGGGTTACCACAGGGGGCCAGGTTAAGCAATCTTTGCGAAGGTTTGGAAATGGATGGGTTACCACAGGGGGCCAGGTTAAGCAATCTTTGCCAAGGTTTGGAAATGGATGGGTAACCACAGGGGGCCAGGTTAAGCAATCTTTGCCAAGGTTTGGAAATGGATGGGTAACCACAGGGGGCCAGGGTAAGCAACCTTTGCCAAGGTTTGGAAATGGATAGGTTACCACACGGGAACAGGTTAAGCAACCCTTGCCGAAGTTTGGAAATGGATGGGTTACCACACGGAGCCAGGTTAAGCAACCCTCACCAAGGTTTGAAAATGGATGGGTTACCACACGGGGACAGGTTCAGCAACCTTTGCCGAGGTTTGGAAATGGATGTGTTACCATACGGGGACAGGTTAAGCAACCCTTGCCGAGGTTTGGAAATGGATTGGTTACCACACGGGGACAGGTTAAGCAACCCTTGTTGAGGATTGGAAATGGATGGGTTACCACACGGAGCCAGGTTAAGCAACCCTTGCCGAGGTTTGGAAATGGAAGGGTTACCACACGGAGCCAGGTTAAGCAACCCTCACCGAGGTTTGGAAATGGATGGGTTACCACACGGGGCCAGGTTAAGCAACCCTTGCCGAGGTTTGGAAATGGATGGGTAACCACAGGGGGCCAGGTTAAGCAACCCTTGCCGAAGTTTGGAAATGAATGGGTCACCGCAGGTGAAGCGGAGATGACGCGAAGAGGAGTCGGTACTGCTTGCCCAAACGGAGGCACGTTTGGTGAAGGCTGGAGGCAGTGTGACAACGAGAAATCAGGACCTTCTTACGTGAGTTGCCCCAACGCCAACGTGAAGAAATTCAAGCAAGCGCGGGTAAACGGCGGGAGTAACTATGACTCTCTTAAGAGAGTTGACCCGATTAATACACGAACCTCGGGTATACTATTTTTTTACTATCGACTGCCTCTAACAGTCGACTGGGAAGAGCAGTTCGCACACGTCAAGGGTTCTAGTGGTGCGTCAATAACACCTGGCGTTGCTAGAACCAACTCCTATCCCTGGCCTGCTCGTGGCGCCGCTGCCTAGCCAACAGGGAGGGGGGGGGGGGGGGGGCGATCACCGAAAAGATGACTGAACCCTTTCCGAGGTTTGGAAATGGATGGGTTACCACACGGGGCCAGGTTAAGCTACCCTTGCCGAAGTTTGGAAATGGATGGGTAACCACAGGGGGCCAGGTTAAGCAACCCTTGCCGAGGTTTGGAAATGGATGGGTTACCACACGGAGCCAGGTTAAGCAACCCCCACCAAGGTTTGGAAATGGATGGGTTACCACACGGAGCCAGGTTAAGCAAGCCTTGCCGAGGTTTGGAAATGGATGGGTAACCACAGGGGGCCAGGGTAAGCAACCTTTGCCAAGGTTTGGAAATGGATGGGTTACCACACGGGAACAGGTTAAGCAACCCTTGCCGAAGTTTGGAAATGGATGGGTTACCACACGGAGCCAGGTTAAGCAACCCTCACCAAGGTTTGGAAATGGATGGGTTACCACACGGGGACAGGTTCAGCAACCTTTGCCGAGGTTTGGAAATGGATGGGTTACCATACGGGGACAGGTTAAGCAACCCTTGCCGAGGTTTGAAAATGGATTGGTTACCACACGGGGACAGGTTAAGCAACCCTTGCCGAGGTTTGGAAATGGATGGGTTACCACACGGGGACAGGTTAAGCAACCCTCACCAAGGTTTGGAAAGGGATGGGTTACCACACGGGGACACAGCTTAAGCAACCCTCACCAAGGTTTGGAAATGGATGGGTTACCACAGGGGGCCAGGTTAAGCAATCTTTGCCAAGGTTTGGAAATGGATGGGTTACCACAGGGGGCCAGGTTAAGCAATCTTTGCCAAGGTTTGGAAATGGATGGGTAACCACAGGGGGCCAGGTTAAGCAATCTTTGCCAAGGTTTGGAAATGGATGGGTAACCACAGGGGGCCAGGGTAAGCAACCTTTGCCAAGGTTTGGAAATGGATAGGTTACCACACGGGAACAGGTTAAGCAACCCTTGCCGAAGTTTGGAAATGGATGGGTTACCACACGGAGCCAGGTTAAGCAACCCTCACCAAGGTTTGAAAATGGATGGGTTACCACACGGGGACAGGTTCAGCAACCTTTGCCGAGGTTTGGAAATGGATGTGTTACCATACGGGGACAGGTTAAGCAACCCTTGCCGAGGTTTGGAAATGGATTGGTTACCACACGGGGACAGGTTAAGCAACCCTTGTTGAGGATTGGAAATGGATGGGTTACCACACGGAGCCAGGTTAAGCAACCCTTGCCGAGGTTTGGAAATGGAAGGGTTACCACACGGAGCCAGGTTAAGCAACCCTCACCGAGGTTTGGAAATGGATGGGTTACCACACGGGGCCAGGTTAAGCAACCCTTGCCGAGGTTTGGAAATGGATGGGTTACCACAGGGGGCCAGGTTAAGCAAACCTTGCCGAGGTTTGGAAATGAATGGGTCACCGCAGGTGAAGCGGAGATGACGCGAAGAGGAGTCGGTACTGCTTGCCCAAACGGAGGCACGTTTGGTGAAGGCTGGAGGCAGTGTGACAACGAGAAATCAGGACCTTCTTACGTGAGTTGCCCCAACGCCAACGTGAAGAAATTCAAGCAAGCGCGGGTAAACGGCGGGAGTAACTATGACTCTCTTAAGAGAGTTGACCCGATTAATACACGAACCTCGGGTATACTATTTTTTTACTATCGACTGCCTCTAACAGTCGACTGGGAAGAGCAGTTCGCACACGTCAAGGGTTCTAGTGGTGCGTCAATAACACCTGGCGTTGCTAGAACCAACTCCTATCCCTGGCCTGCTCGTGGCGCCGCTGCCTAGCCAACAGGGAGGGGGGGGGGGCGATCACCGAAAAGATGACTGAACCCTTTCCGAGGTTTGAAAATGGATGGGTTACCACACGGGGCCAGGTTAAGCTACCCTTGCCGAAGTTTGGAAATGGATGGGTAACCACAGGGGGCCAGGTTAAGCAACCCTTGCCGAGGTTTGGAAATGGATGGGTTACCACACGGAGCCAGGTTAAGCAACCCCCACCAAGGTTTGGAAATAGATGGGTTACCACACGGAGCCAGGTTAAGCAAGCCTTGCCGAGGTTTGGAAATGGATGGGTAACCACAGGGGGCCAGGGTAAGCAACCTTTGCCAAGGTTTGGAAATGGATGGGTTACCACACGGGAACAGGTTAAGCAACCCTTGCCGAAGTTTGGAAATGGATGGGTTACCACACGGAGCCAGGTTAAGCAACCCTCACCAAGGTTTGGAAATGGATGGGTTACCACACGGGGACAAGTTCAGCAACCTTTGCCGAGGTTTGGAAATGGATGGGTTACCATACGGGGACAGGTTAAGCAACCCTTGCCGAGGTTTGAAAATGGATTGGTTACCACACGGGGACAGGTTAAGCAACCCTTGCCGAGGTTTGGAAATGGATGGGTTACCACACGGGGCCAGGTTAAGCAACCCTTGCCGAGGTTTGGAAATGGATGGGTAACCACAGGGGGCCAGGTTAAGCAACCCTTGCCGAGGTTTGGAAATGGATGGGTTACCACACGGAGCCAGGTTAAGCAACCCCCACCAAGGTTTGGAAATGGATGGGTTACCTCACGGAGCCAGGTTAAGCAACCCTTGCCGAGGTTTGGAAATGGATGGGTAATCACAGGGGGCCAGGTTAGGCAACCCTTGCCGAGGTTTGGAAATGGATGGGTCACCGCAGGTGAAGCGTAGATGACGCGAAGAGGAGTCGGTGCTGCTTGCCCAAACGGAGGCACGTTTGGTGAAGGCTGGAGGCAGTGTGACAACAAGCGCACCGGAGGCTAAAGTCCTACCAGAGCCGGGTACGAGCGTGCCTGGCAAATCTGGATGGTGCCGAGTCTCCGAGTGTCCAAGGGGAGGCAAATTTGCCTGAGGGGGCCCCCGAGCGATCACACTGTCAAAAGCCCGATAACAGAGCGAACTGACGTGAGGACGGAGCGCCCTTCTGAGATCGCGCCTGAACCCGCAAGCCTGCAAAGACCGGACCTGTCCGAGCCAGACCACGTCAAAATCGCGGAGGACCTCATAGAGAGCCAAAGCGAAGTGCATGTGATGGGGAAAGTCGGGAGCGGCCTAGGCGCAAAGGCCAGTCACATAAAACCCAATCAGCTGATGTCACATTGTCTGCGCGAAAGCGGCGTAGGATGGAGTACGCGAGGGTGCAGGCGCTGTACAAGACCAGTAGGTCTCGAGCGGCTTCTGAAGTAATTGACGGACAAACTCGGGGGAGTCAAGCATAGTCTTGCTGAGCTGGAAGCCTACTGGCGACCGGTGATGGAGGCCGTGTCTGACGCTCTGGGGCTAACGCCGGAGGTTCTGGGCGCGTTTAAAGACTCGGAGTGGCACGGGGGTAACCGAGATTACTCGCAGCTGTGGAACTGAACGGCAAGTCCGCTTCGGGTCCAGAGGGAATCCTCCTTGTGGACCTGGAAATCAGTACCTTCTGCAACACAGGCGGAAATATTCAACGATGGTTGGGGAGGTCCCAGATAAGCTCCGCGGCTGCCACACGGTCTTTGTACCCAAGACAGAGAATCCTGCAGGTCCTGAGCAGTACCGGCCGATTTCGATCGCGTCGGTGCCCCTCAGGCACATGCACTCCGTTTTGGCGAAGAGGCTTGATGCGTGCTGCCCTCCCGATGCACGACAGCGTGGATTTATCTGCGCCGACGGCACACTCGAGAATCCGGGTGTGCTAAACGCGGTGCTGGGAGACAGTGGAAAGAAGTTGCGCGAATGCCATGTTGCTGTGCTGGATTTCGCCAAAGCGTTCGATACACTGTCGCATGCGGCGCTGGTTGATCTGCTGAGGGAAAGAGGCCTGCCTGAGGGGTTCTGGACTACGTTGCGAGGCTGTATGCTACTTCCGAATCCGTCTTGGTCGTGAATGGAGCCCGCAGCTGTCCTACTAGAGTGGGTCAGGGAGTTCGCAAGAGACCCTTTATCGCCTTTATTGTTCAACATGGCGATGGATGCGATCCTAGCAGCCTTACCGAGGGAAGTCGGATATGGGTTAGAAGTCGAGAATGTCTCGGCTCCGGCCTATGTCGACAATCTAGTCATGCTTGAAGGTTCAGGTTGGCATGCAATCCCCTATCGACAGTGTCTGGCGCACTGGCAGGATGATGGGACTTTTTATCAGTCACGCGAAAAGCGCCGTTCTTTCGATGGTGCCTAAAGGGAAGCGAAAGAAGGTGCACTTCCTGACCGATCGTAACTTAAAGGTGGGATCGCGATGGTTGCGGCAAGTGTCCTGCGTTGAACGTTGGCGCTACCTAGGCGTGGACTTTAAGGCGTCTGGATGCATGACGTTAGAGCATGATATCAAAATAGCCTTGACCAACATCATAAAGGCGCCCCTTAAGCCGCAGCAGCGGCTGCAGATAGAAGGGTTCACCTGATTCCGAGGTTCCTGCACGATCTTGTGCTAGGGAACATCACGGAAGACAGGTTGAGATTGCTCGACGACAGTGCGGGATTGGCTTCGGCTACCGAAGGATGTGCCTGTCGGCTACTTCCACGCAGCAACCACGGACGGCGGCTTATCGCTGAGGTCATTGTGTGCCGGACCTCATTCACAAGAGATTCGGTCGCCTGAACTCATCGCAATGGCCAGTGGCTAGAGAGCCGCCGCTAGATCCGATACCTGGATGGGTTACCACACGGAGACAGGTTAAGCAAGCCTTGCCGAGGTTTGGAAATGGATGGGTAACCACAGGGGGCCAGGGTAAGCAACCTTTGCCAAGGTTTGGAAATGGATGGGTTACCACACGGGAACAGGTTAAGCAACCCTTGCCGAAGTTTGGAAATGGATGGGTTACCACACGGAGCCAGGTTAAGCAACCCTCACCAACGTTTGGAAATGGATGGGTGACCACAGGGGGACAGGTTAAGCAACCCTTGCCGAGGTTTGGAAATGGATGGGTTAACACACATAGCCAGGTTAAGCAACCCTCACCAAGGTTTGGAAATGGATGGAATACCACAGGGGGCCAGGTTAAGCAACCCTTGCCGAGGTTTGGAAATGGATGGGTAACCACAGGGGGCCAGGGTAAGCAACCTTTGCCAAGGTTTGGAAATGGATGGGTTACCACACGGGAACAGGTTAAGCAACCCTTGCCGAAGTTTGGAAATGGATGGGTTACCACACGGGGACAGGTTCAGCAACCTTTGCCGAGGTTTGGAAATGGATTGGTTACCATACGGGGACAGGTTAAGCAACCCTTGCCGAGGTTTGGAAATGGATTGGTTACCACACGGGGACAGGTTAAGCAACCCTTGCCGAGGTTTGGAAATGGATGGGTTACCACACGGGGACAGGTTAAGCAACCCTTGTTGAGGATTGGAAATGGATGGGTTACCACACGGAGCCAGGTTAAGCAACCCTTGCCCAGGTTTGGAAATGGAAGGGTTACCACACGGAGCCAGGTTAAGCAACCCTCACCGAGGTTTGGAAATGGATGGGTTACCACACAAAGCCAGGTTAAGCAACCCTCACCAAGGTTTGGAAATGGATGGGTTACCATACGGGGACAGGTTAAGCAACCCTTGTTGAGGATTGGAAATGGATGGGTTACCACACGGAGCCAGGTTAAGCAACCCTTAACCAGGTTTGGAAATGGAAGGGTTACCACACGGAGCCAGGTTAAGCAACCCTTGCCGAGGTTTGGAAATGGATGGGTTACCACACGGGGACAGGTTCAGCAACCTTTGCCGAGATTTGGAAATGGATGGGTTACCATACGGGGACAGGTTAAGCAACCCTTGCCGAGGTTTGGAAATGGATGGGTTACCACACGGGGACAGGTTAAGCAACCCTTGCCGAGGTTTGGAAATGGATGGGTTACCACACGGGGACAGGTTAAGCAACCCTTGTTGAGGATTGGAAATGGATGGGTTACCACACGGAGCCAGGTTAAGCAACCCTTGCCGAGGTTTGGAAATGGAAGGGTTACCACACGGAGCCAGGTTAAGCAACCCTCACCGAGGTTTGGAAATGGATGGGTTACCACACGGGGCCAGGTTAAGCAACCCTTGCCGAGGTTTGGAAATGGATGGGTAACCACAGGGGGCCAGGTTAAGCAACCTTTGCCAAGGTTTGGAAATGGATGGGTAACCACAGGGGGCCAGGTTAAGCAATCTTTGCCAAGGTTTGGAAATGGATGGGTAACCACAGGGGGCCAGGGTAAGCAACCTTTGCCAAGGTTTGGAAATGGATAGGTTACCACACGGGAACAGGTTAAGCAACCCTTGCCGAAGTTTGGAAATGGATGGGTTACCACACGGAGCCAGGTTAAGCAACCCTCACCAAGGTTTGAAAATGGATGGGTTACCACACGGGGACAGGTTCAGCAACCTTTGCCGAGGTTTGGAAATGGATGTGTTACCATACGGGGACAGGTTAAGCAACCCTTGCCGAGGTTTGGAAATGGATTGGTTACCACACGGGGACAGGTTAAGCAACCCTTGTCGAGGATTGGAAATGGATGGGTTACCACACGGGGACAGGTTAAGCAACCCTTGCCGAGGTTTGGAAATGGAAGGGTTACCACACGGAGCCAGGTTAAGCAACCCTCACCGAGGTTTGGAAATGGATGGGTTACCACACGGGGCCAGGTTAAGCAACCCTTGCCGAGGTTTGGAAATGGATGGGTAACCACAGGGGGCCAGGTTAAGCAACCCTTGCCGAGGTTTGGAAATGAATGGGTCACCGCAGGTGAAGCGGAGATGACGCGAAGAGGAGTCGGTACTGCTTGCCCAAACGGAGGCACGTTTGGTGAAGGCTGGAGGCAGTGTGACAACGAGAAATCAGGACCTTCTTACGTGAGTTGCCCCAACGCCAACGTGAAGAAATTCAAGCAAGCGCGGGTAAACGGCGGGAGTAACTATGACTCTCTTAAGAGAGTTGACCCGATTAATACACGAACCTCGGGTATACTATTTTTTTACTATCGACTGCCTCTAACAGTCGACTGGGAAGAGCAGTTCGCACACGTCAAGGGTTCTAGTGGTGCGTCAATAACACCTGGCGTTGCTAGAACCAACTCCTATCCCTGGCCTGCTCGTGGCGCCGCTGCCTAGCCAACAGGGAGGGGGGGGGGGCGATCACCGAAAAGATGACTGAACCCTTTCCGAGGTTTGGAAATGGATGGGTTACCACACGGGGCCAGGTTAAGCTACCCTTGCCGAAGTTTGGAAATGGATGGGTAACCACAGGGGGCCAGGTTAAGCAACCCTTGCCGAGGTTTGGAAATGGATGGGTTACCACACGGAGCCAGGTTAAGCAACCCCCACCAAGGTTTGGAAATAGATGGGTTACCACACGGAGCCAGGTTAAGCAAGCCTTGCCGAGGTTTGGAAATGGATGGGTAACCACAGGGGGCCAGGGTAAGCAACCTTTGCCAAGGTTTGGAAATGGATGGGTTACCACACGGGAACAGGTTAAGCAACCCTTGCCGAAGTTTGGAAATGGATGGGTTACCACACGGAGCCAGGTTAAGCAACCCTCACCAAGGTTTGGAAATGGATGGGTTACCACACGGGGACAAGTTCAGCAACCTTTGCCGAGGTTTGGAAATGGATGGGTTACCATACGGGGACAGGTTAAGCAACCCTTGCCGAGGTTTGAAAATGGATTGGTTACCACACGGGGACAGGTTAAGCAACCCTTGCCGAGGTTTGGAAATGGATGGGTTACCACACGGGGCCAGGTTAAGCAACCCTTGCCGAGGTTTGGAAATGGATGGGTAACCACAGGGGGCCAGGTTAAGCAACCCTTGCCGAGGTTTGGAAATAGATGGGTTACCACACGGAGCCAGGTTAAGCAACCCCCACCAAGGTTTGGAAATGGATGGGTTACCTCACGGAGCCAGGTTAAGCAACCCTTGCCGAGGTTTGGAAATGGATGGGTAATCACAGGGGGCCAGGTTAGGCAACCCTTGCCGAGGTTTGGAAATGGATGGGTCACCGCAGGTGAAGCGTAGATGACGCGAAGAGGAGTCGGTGCTGCTTGCCCAAACGGAGGCACGTTTGGTGAAGGCTGGAGGCAGTGTGACAACAAGCGCACCGGAGGCTAAAGTCCTACCAGAGCCGGGTACGAGCGTGCCTGGCAGATCTGGATGGTGCCGAGTCTCCGAGTGTCCAAGGGGAGGCAAATTTGCCTGAGGGGGCCCCCGAGCGATCACACTGTCAAAAGCCCGATAACAGAGCGAACTGACGTGAGGACGGAGCGCCCTTCTGAGATCGCGCCTGAACCCGCAAGCCTGCAAAGACCGGACCTGTCCGAGCCAGACCACGTCAAAATCGCGGAGGACCTCATAGAGAGCCAAAGCGAAGTGCATGTGATGGGGAAAGTCGGGAGCGGCCTAGGCGCAAAGGCCAGTCACATAAAACCCAATCAGCTGATGTCACATTGTCTGCGCGAAAGCGGCGTAGGATGGAGTACGCGAGGGTGCAGGCGCTGTACAAGACCAGTAGGTCTCGAGCGGCTTCTGAAGTAATTGACGGACAAACTCGGGGGAGTCAAGCATAGTCTTGCTGAGCTGGAAGCCTACTGGCGACCGGTGATGGAGGCCGTGTCTGACGCTCTGGGGCTAACGCCGGAGGTTCTGGGCGCGTTTAAAGACTCGGAGTGGCACGGGGGTAACCGAGATTACTCGCAGCTGTGGAACTGAACGGCAAGTCCGCTTCGGGTCCAGAGGGAATCCTCCTTGTGGACCTGGAAATCAGTACCTTCTGCAACACAGGCGGAAATATTCAACGATGGTTGGGGAGGTCCCAGATAAGCTCCGCGGCTGCCACACGGTCTTTGTACCCAAGACAGAGAATCCTGCAGGTCCTGAGCAGTACCGGCCGATTTCGATCGCGTCGGTGCCCCTCAGGCACATGCACTCCGTTTTGGCGAAGAGGCTTGATGCGTGCTGCCCTCCCGATGCACGACAGCGTGGATTTATCTGCGCCGACGGCAAACTCGAGAATCCGGGTGTGCTAAACGCGGTGCTGGGAGACAGTGGAAAGAAGTTGCGCGAATGCCATGTTGCTGTGCTGGATTTCGCCAAAGCGTTCGATACACTGTCGCATGCGGCGCTGGTTGATCTGCTGAGGGAAAGAGGCCTGCCTGAGGGGTTCTGGACTACGTTGCGAGGCTGTATGCTACTTCCGAATCCGTCTTGGTCGTGAATGGAGCCCGCAGCTGTCCTACTAGAGTGGGTCAGGGAGTTCGCAAGAGACCCTTTATCGCCTTTATTGTTCAACATGGCGATGGATGCGATCCTAGCAGCCTTACCGAGGGAAGTCGGATATGGGTTAGAAGTCGAGAATGTCTCGGCTCCGGCCTATGTCGACAATCTAGTCATGCTTGAAGGTTCAGGTTGGCATGCAATCCCCTATCGACAGTGTCTGGCGCACTGGCAGGATGATGGGACTTTTTATCAGTCACGCGAAAAGCGCCGTTCTTTCGATGGTGCCTAAAGGGAAGCGAAAGAAGGTGCACTTCCAGACCGATCGTAACTTAAAGGTGGGATCGCGATGGTTGCGGCAAGTGTCCTGCGTTGAACGTTGGCGCTACCTAGGCGTGGACTTTAAGGCGTCTGGATGCATGACGTTAGAGCATGATATCAAAATAGCCTTGACCAACATCATAAAGGCGCCCCTTAAGCCGCAGCAGCGGCTGCAGATAGAAGGGTTCACCTGATTCCGAGGTTCCTGCACGATCTTGTGCTAGGGAACATCACGGAAGACAGGTTGAGATTGCTCGACGACAGTGCGGGATTGGCTTCGGCTACCGAAGGATGTGCCTGTCGGCTACTTCCACGCAGCAACCACGGACGGCGGCTTATCGCTGAGGTCATGTGTGCCGGACCTCATTCACAAGAGATTCGGTCGCCTGAACTCATCGCAATGGCCAGTGGCTAGAGAGCCGCCGCTAGATCCGATACCTGGATGGGTTACCACACGGAGACAGGTTAAGCAAGCCTTGCCGAGGTTTGGAAATGGATGGGTAACCACAGGGGGCCAGGGTAAGCAACCTTTGCCAAGGTTTGGAAATGGATGGGTTACCACACGGGAACAGGTTAAGCAACCCTTGCCGAGGTTTGGAAATGGATGGGTTACCACACGGGGCCAGGTTAAGCAACCCTCACCAACGTTTGGAAATGGATGGGTGACCACAGGGGGACAGGTTAAGCAACCCTTGCCGAGGTTTGGAAATGGATGGGTTAACACACATAGCCAGGTTAAGCAACCCTCACCAAGGTTTGGAAATGGATGGAATACCACAGGGGGCCAGGTTAAGCAACCCTTGCTGAGGTTTGGAAATGGATGGGTAACCACAGGGGGCCAGGGTAAGCAACCTTTGCCAAGGTTTGGAAATGGATGGGTTACCACACGGGAACAGGTTAAGCAACCCTTGCCGAAGTTTGGAAATGGATGGGTTACCACACGGGGACAGGTTCAGCAACCTTTGCCGAGGTTTGGAAATGGATTGGTTACCACACGGGGACAGGTTAAGCAACCCTTGCCGAGGTTTGGAAATGGATGGGTTACCACACGGGGACAGGTTAAGCAACCCTTGTTGAGGATTGGAAATGGATGGGTTACCACACGGAGCCAGGTTAAGCAACCCTTGCCCAGGTTTGGAAATGGAAGGGTTACCACACGGAGCCAGGTTAAGCAACCCTCACCGAGGTTTGGAAATGGATGGGTTACCACACAAAGCCAGGTTAAGCAACCCTCACCAAGGTTTGGAAATGGATGGGTTACCATACGGGGACAGGTTAAGCAACCCTTGTTGAGGATTGGAAATGGATGGGTTACCACACGGAGCCAGGTTAAGCAACCCTTAACCAGGTTTGGAAATGGAAGGGTTACCACACGGAGCCAGGTTAAGCAACCCTTGCCGAGGTTTGGAAATGGATGGGTTACCACACGGGGACAGGTTAAGCAACCCTTGCCGAGATTTGGAAATGGATGGGTTACCATACGGGGACAGGTTAAGCAACCCTTGCCGAGGTTTGGAAATGGATTGGTTACCACACGGGGACAGGTTAAGCAACCCTTGCCGAGGTTTGGAAATGGATGGGTTACCACACGGGGACAGGTTAAGCAACCCTTGTTGAGGATTGGAAATGGATGGGTTACCACACGGAGCCAGGTTAAGCAACCCTTGCCGAGGTTTGGAAATGGAAGGGTTACCACACGGAGCCAGGTTAAGCAACCCTCACCGAGGTTTGGAAATGGATGGGTTACCACACGGGGCCAGGTTAAGCAACCCTTGCCGAGGTTTGGAAATGGATGGGTAACCACAGGGGGCCAGGTTAAGCAACCTTTGCCAAGGTTTGGAAATGGATGGGTAACCACAGGGGGCCAGGTTAAGCAATCTTTGCCAAGGTTTGCAAATGGATGGGTAACCACAGGGGGCCAGGGTAAGCAACCTTTGCCAAGGTTTGGAAATGGATAGGTTACCACACGGGAACAGGTTAAGCAACCCTTGCCGAAGTTTGGAAATGGATGGGTTACCACACGGAGCCAGGTTAAGCAACCCTCACCAAGGTTTGAAAATGGATGGGTTACCACACGGGGACAGGTTCAGCAACCTTTGCCGAGGTTTGGAAATGGATGGGTTACCATACGGGGACAGGTTAAGCAACCCTTGCCGAGGTTTGAAAATGGATTGGTTACCACACGGGGACAGGTTAAGCAACCCTTGCCGAGGTTTGGAAATGGATGGGTTACCACACGGGGCCAGGTTAAGCAACCCTTGCCGAGGTTTGGAAATGGATGGGTAACCACACGGGGACAGGTTCAGCAACCTTTGCCGAGGTTTGGAAATGGATGTGTTACCATACGGGGACAGGTTAAGCAACCCTTGCCGAGGTTTGGAAATGGATTGGTTACCACACGGGGACAGGTTAAGCAACCCTTGTTGAGGATTGGAAATGGATGGGTTACCACACGGAGCCAGGTTAAGCAACCCTTGCCGAGGTTTGGAAATGGAAGGGTTACCACACGGAGCCAGGTTAAGCAACCCTCACCGAGGTTTGGAAATGGATGGGTTACCACACGGGGCCAGGTTAAGCAACCCTTGCCGAGGTTTGGAAATGGATGGGTAACCACAGGGGGCCAGGTTAAGCAACCCTTGCCGAGGTTTGGAAATGAATGGGTCACCGCAGGTGAAGCGGAGATGACGCGAAGAGGAGTCGGTACTGCTTGCCCAAACGGAGGCACGTTTGGTGAAGGCTGGAGGCAGTGTGACAACGAGAAATCAGGACCTTCTTACGTGAGTTGCCCCAACGCCAACGTGAAGAAATTCAAGCAAGCGCGGGTAAACGGCGGGAGTAACTATGACTCTCTTAAGAGAGTTGACCCGATTAATACACGAACCTCGGGTATACTATTTTTTTACTATCGACTGCCTCTAACAGTCGACTGGGAAGAGCAGTTCGCACACGTCAAGGGTTCTAGTGGTGCGTCAATAACACCTGGCGTTGCTAGAACCAACTCCTATCCCTGGCCTGCTCGTGGCGCCGCTGCCTAGCCAACAGGGAGGGGGGGGGGGGCGATCACCGAAAAGATGACTGAACCCTTTCCGAGGTTTGAAAATGGATGGGTTACCACACGGGGCCAGGTTAAGCTACCCTTGCCGAAGTTTGGAAATGGATGGGTAACCACAGGGGGCCAGGTTAAGCAACCCTTGCCGAGGTTTGGAAATGGATGGGTTACCACACGGAGCCAGGTTAAGCAACCCCCACCAAGGTTTGGAAATAGATGGGTTACCACACGGAGCCAGGTTAAGCAAGCCTTGCCGAGGTTTGGAAATGGATGGGTAACCACAGGGGGCCAGGGTAAGCAACCCTTGCCAAGGTTTGGAAATGGATGGGTTACCACACGGGAACAGGTTAAGCAACCCTTGCCGAAGTTTGGAAATGGATGGGTTACCACACGGAGCCAGGTTAAGCAACCCTCACCAAGGTTTGGAAATGGATGGGTTACCACACGGGGACAAGTTCAGCAACCTTTGCCGAGGTTTGGAAATGGATGGGTTACCATACGGGGACAGGTTAAGCAACCCTTGCCGAGGTTTGAAAATGGATTGGTTACCACACGGGGACAGGTTAAGCAACCCTTGCCGAGGTTTGGAAATGGATGGGTTACCACACGGGGCCAGGTTAAGCAACCCTTGCCGAGGTTTGGAAATGGATGGGTAACCACAGGGGGCCAGGTTAAGCAACCCTTGCCGAGGTTTGGAAATAGATGGGTTACCACACGGAGCCAGGTTAAGCAACCCCCACCAAGGTTTGGAAATGGATGGGTTACCTCACGGAGCCAGGTTAAGCAACCCTTGCCGAGGTTTGGAAATGGATGGGTAATCACAGGGGGCCAGGTTAGGCAACCCTTGCCGAGGTTTGGAAATGGATGGGTCACCGCAGGTGAAGCGTAGATGACGCGAAGAGGAGTCGGTGCTGCTTGCCCAAACGGAGGCACGTTTGGTGAAGGCTGGAGGCAGTGTGACAACAAGCGCACCGGAGGCTAAAGTCCTACCAGAGCCGGGTACGAGCGTGCCTGGCAAATCTGGATGGTGCCGAGTCTCCGAGTGTCCAAGGGGAGGCAAATTTGCCTGAGGGGGCCCCCGAGCGATCACACTGTCAAAAGCCCGATAACAGAGCGAACTGACGTGAGGACGGAGCGCCCTTCTGAGATCGCGCCTGAACCCGCAAGCCTGCAAAGACCGGACCTGTCCGAGCCAGACCACGTCAAAATCGCGGAGGACCTCATAGAGAGCCAAAGCGAAGTGCATGTGATGGGGAAAGTCGGGAGCGGCCTAGGCGCAAAGGCCAGTCACATAAAACCCAATCAGCTGATGTCACATTGTCTGCGCGAAAGCGGCGTAGGATGGAGTACGCGAGGGTGCAGGCGCTGTACAAGACCAGTAGGTCTCGAGCGGCTTCTGAAGTAATTGACGGACAAACTCGGGGGAGTCAAGCATAGTCTTGCTGAGCTGGAAGCCTACTGGCGACCGGTGATGGAGGCCGTGTCTGACGCTCTGGGGCTAACGCCGGAGGTTCTGGGCGCGTTTAAAGACTCGGAGTGGCACGGGGGTAACCGAGATTACTCGCAGCTGTGGAACTGAACGGCAAGTCCGCTTCGGGTCCAGAGGGAATCCTCCTTGTGGACCTGGAAATCAGTACCTTCTGCAACACAGGCGGAAATATTCAACGATGGTTGGGGAGGTCCCAGATAAGCTCCGCGGCTGCCACACGGTCTTTGTACCCAAGACAGAGAATCCTGCAGGTCCTGAGCAGTACCGGCCGATTTCGATCGCGTCGGTGCCCCTCAGGCACATGCACTCCGTTTTGGCGAAGAGGCTTGATGCGTGCTGCCCTCCCGATGCACGACAGCGTGGATTTATCTGCGCCGACGGCACACTCGAGAATCCGGGTGTGCTAAACGCGGTGCTGGGAGACAGTGGAAAGAAGTTGCGCGAATGCCATGTTGCTGTGCTGGATTTCGCCAAAGCGTTCGATACACTGTCGCATGCGGCGCTGGTTGATCTGCTGAGGGAAAGAGGCCTGCCTGAGGGGTTCTGGACTACGTTGCGAGGCTGTATGCTACTTCCGAATCCGTCTTGGTCGTGAATGGAGCCCGCAGCTGTCCTACTAGAGTGGGTCAGGGAGTTCGCAAGAGACCCTTTATCGCCTTTATTGTTCAACATGGCGATGGATGCGATCCTAGCAGCCTTACCGAGGGAAGTCGGATATGGGTTAGAAGTCGAGAATGTCTCGGCTCCGGCCTATGTCGACAATCTAGTCATGCTTGAAGGTTCAGGTTGGCATGCAATCCCCTATCGACAGTGTCTGGCGCACTGGCAGGATGATGGGACTTTTTATCAGTCACGCGAAAAGCGCCGTTCTTTCGATGGTGCCTAAAGGGAAGCGAAAGAAGGTGCACTTCCAGACCGATCGTAACTTAAAGGTGGGATCGCGATGGTTGCGGCAAGTGTCCTGCGTTGAACGTTGGCGCTACCTAGGCGTGGACTTTAAGGCGTCTGGATGCATGACGTTAGAGCATGATATCAAAATAGCCTTGACCAACATCATAAAGGCGCCCCTTAAGCCGCAGCAGCGGCTGCAGATAGAAGGGTTCACCTGATTCCGAGGTTCCTGCACGATCTTGTGCTAGGGAACATCACGGAAGACAGGTTGAGATTGCTCGACGACAGTGCGGGATTGGCTTCGGCTACCGAAGGATGTGCCTGTCGGCTACTTCCACGCAGCAACCACGGACGGCGGCTTATCGCTGAGGTCATTGTGTGCCGGACCTCATTCACAAGAGATTCGGTCGCCTGAACTCATCGCAATGGCCAGTGGCTAGAGAGCCGCCGCTAGATCCGATACCTGGATGGGTTACCACACGGAGACAGGTTAAGCAAGCCTTGCCGAGGTTTGGAAATGGATGGGTAACCACAGGGGGCCAGGGTAAGCAACCTTTGCCAAGGTTTGGAAATGGATGGGTTACCACACGGGAACAGGTTAAGCAACCCTTGCCGAAGTTTGGAAATGGATGGGTTACCACACGGAGCCAGGTTAAGCAACCCTCACCAACGTTTGGAAATGGATGGGTGACCACAGGGGGACAGGTTAAGCAACCCTTGCCGAGGTTTGGAAATGGATGGGTTAACACACATAGCCAGGTTAAGCAACCCTCACCAAGGTTTGGAAATGGATGGGATACCACAGGGGGCCAGGTTAAGCAACCCTTGCTGAGGTTTGGAAATGGATGGGTAACCACAGGGGGCCAGGGTAAGCAACCTTTGCCAAGGTTTGGAAATGGATGGGTTACCACACGGGAACAGGTTAAGCAACCCTTGCCGAAGTTTGGAAATGGATGGGTTACCACACGGGGACAGGTTCAGCAACCTTTGCCGAGGTTTGGAAATGGATTGGTTACCATACGGGGACAGGTTAAGCAACCCTTGCCGAGGTTTGGAAATGGATTGGTTACCACACGGGGACAGGTTAAGCAACCCTTGCCGAGGTTTGGAAATGGATGGGTTACCACACGGGGACAGGTTAAGCAACCCTTGTTGAGGATTGGAAATGGATGGGTTACCACACGGAGCCAGGTTAAGCAACCCTTGCCCAGGTTTGGAAATGGAAGGGTTACCACACGGAGCCAGGTTAAGCAACCCTCACCGAGGTTTGGAAATGGATGGGTTACCACACAAAGCCAGGTTAAGCAACCCTCACCAAGGTTTGGAAATGGATGGGTTACCATACGGGGACAGGTTAAGCAACCCTTGTTGAGGATTGGAAATGGATGGGTTACCACACGGAGCCAGGTTAAGCAACCCTTAACCAGGTTTGGAAATGGAAGGGTTACCACACGGAGCCAGGTTAAGCAACCCTTGCCGAGGTTTGGAAATGGATGGGTTACCACACGGGGACAGGTTCAGCCACCTTTGCCGAGATTTGGAAATGGATGGGTTACCACACGGGGACAGGTTAAGCAACCCTTGCCGAGGTTTGGAAATGGATTGGTTACCACACGGGGACAGGTTAAGCAACCCTTGCCGAGGTTTGGAAATGGATGGGTTACCACACGGGGACAGGTTAAGCAACCCTTGTTGAGGATTGGAAATGGATGGGTTACCACACGGAGCCAGGTTAAGCAACCCTTGCCGAGGTTTGGAAATGGAAGGGTTACCACACGGAGCCAGGTTAAGCAACCCTCACCGAGGTTTGGAAATGGATGGGTTACCACACGGGGCCAGGTTAAGCAACCCTTGCCGAGGTTTGGAAATGGATGGGTAACCACAGGGGGCCAGGTTAAGCAACCTTTGCCAAGGTTTGGAAATGGATGGGTAACCACAGGGGGCCAGGTTAAGCAATCTTTGCCAAGGTTTGGAAATGGATGGGTAACCACAGGGGGCCAGGGTAAGCAACCTTTGCCAAGGTTTGGAAATGGATAGGTTACCACACGGGAACAGGTTAAGCAACCCTTGCCGAAGTTTGGAAATGGATGGGTTACCACACGGAGCCAGGTTAAGCAACCCTCACCAAGGTTTGAAAATGGATGGGTTACCACACGGGGACAGGTTCAGCAACCTTTGCCGAGGTTTGGAAATGGATGTGTTACCATACGGGGACAGGTTAAGCAACCCTTGCCGAGGTTTGGAAATGGATTGGTTACCACACGGGGACAGGTTAAGCAACCCTTGTTGAGGATTGGAAATGGATGGGTTACCACACGGAGCCAGGTTAAGCAACCCTTGCCGAGGTTTGGAAATGGAAGGGTTACCACACGGAGCCAGGTTAAGCAACCCTCACCGAGGTTTGGAAATGGATGGGTTACCACACGGGGCCAGGTTAAGCAACCCTTGCCGAGGTTTGGAAATGGATGGGTTACCACAGGGGGCCAGGTTAAGCAACCCTTGCCGAGGTTTGGAAATGGATGGGTCACCGCAGGTGAAGCGGAGATGACGCGAAGAGGAGTCGGTACTGCTTGCCCAAACGGAGGCACGTTTGGTGAAGGCTGGAGGCAGTGTGACAACGAGAAATCAGGACCTTCTTACGTGAGTTGCCCCAACGCCAACGTGAAGAAATTCAAGCAAGCGCGGGTAAACGGCGGGAGTAACTATGACTCTCTTAAGAGAGTTGACCCGATTAATACACGAACCTCGGGTATACTATTTTTTTACTATCGACTGCCTCTAACAGTCGACTGGGAAGAGCAGTTCGCACACGTCAAGGGTTCTAGTGGTGCGTCAATAACACCTGGCGTTGCTAGAACCAACTCCTATCCCTGGCCTGCTCGTGGCGCCGCTGCCTAGCCAACAGGGAGGGGGGGGGGGCGATCACCGAAAAGATGACTGAACCCTTTCCGAGGTTTGGAAATGGATGGGTTACCACACGGGGCCAGGTTAAGCTACCCTTGCCGAAGTTTGGAAATGGATGGGTAACCACAGGGGGCCAGGTTAAGCAACCCTTGCCGAGGTTTGGAAATGGATGGGTTACCACACGGAGCCAGGTTAAGCAACCCCCACCAAGGTTTGGAAATAGATGGGTTACCACACGGAGCCAGGTTAAGCAAGCCTTGCCGAGGTTTGGAAATGGATGGGTAACCACAGGGGGCCAGGGTAAGCAACCTTTGCCAAGGTTTGGAAATGGATGGGTTACCACACGGGAACAGGTTAAGCAACCCTTGCCGAAGTTTGGAAATGGATGGGTTACCACACGGAGCCAGGTTAAGCAACCCTCACCAAGGTTTGGAAATGGATGGGTTACCACACGGGGACAAGTTCAGCAACCTTTGCCGAGGTTTGGAAATGGATGGGTTACCATACGGGGACAGGTTAAGCAACCCTTGCCGAGGTTTGAAAATGGATTGGTTACCACACGGGGACAGGTTAAGCAACCCTTGCCGAGGTTTGGAAATGGATGGGTTACCACACGGGGCCAGGTTAAGCAACCCTTGCCGAGGTTTGGAAATGGATGGGTAACCACAGGGGGCCAGGTTAAGCAACCCTTGCCGAGGTTTGGAAATAGATGGGTTACCACACGGAGCCAGGTTAAGCAACCCCCACCAAGGTTTGGAAATGGATGGGTTACCTCACGGAGCCAGGTTAAGCAACCCTTGCCGAGGTTTGGAAATGGATGGGTAATCACAGGGGGCCAGGTTAGGCAACCCTTGCCGAGGTTTGGAAATGGATGGGTCACCGCAGGTGAAGCGTAGATGACGCGAAGAGGAGTCGGTGCTGCTTGCCCAAACGGAGGCACGTTTGGTGAAGGCTGGAGGCAGTGTGACAACAAGCGCACCGGAGGCTAAAGTCCTACCAGAGCCGGGTACGAGCGTGCCTGGCAGATCTGGATGGTGCCGAGTCTCCGAGTGCCCAAGGGGAGGCAAATTTGCCTGAGGGGGCCCCCGAGCGATCACACTGTCAAAAGCCCGATAACAGAGCGAACTGACGTGAGGACGGAGCGCCCTTCTGAGATCGCGCCTGAACCCGCAAGCTTGCAAAGACCGGACCTGTCCGAGCCAGACCACGTCAAAATCGCGGAGGACCTCATAGAGAGCCAAAGCGAAGTGCATGTGATGGGGAAAGTCGGGAGCGGCCTAGGCGCAAAGGCCAGTCACATAAAACCCAATCAGCTGATGTCACATTGTCTGCGCGAAAGCGGCGTAGGATGGAGTACGCGAGGGTGCAGGCGCTGTACAAGACCAGTAGGTCTCGAGCGGCTTCTGAAGTAATTGACGGACAAACTCGGGGGAGTCAAGCATAGTCTTGCTGAGCTGGAAGCCTACTGGCGACCGGTGATGGAGGCCGTGTCTGACGCTCTGGGGCTAACGCCGGAGGTTCTGGGCGCGTTTAAAGACTCGGAGTGGCACGGGGGTAACCGAGATTACTCGCAGCTGTGGAACTGAACGGCAAGTCCGCTTCGGGTCCAGAGGGAATCCTCCTTGTGGACCTGGAAATCAGTACCTTCTGCAACACAGGCGGAAATATTCAACGATGGTTGGGGAGGTCCCAGATAAGCTCCGCGGCTGCCACACGGTCTTTGTACCCAAGACAGAGAATCCTGCAGGTCCTGAGCAGTACCGGCCGATTTCGATCGCGTCGGTGCCCCTCAGGCACATGCACTCCGTTTTGGCGAAGAGGCTTGATGCGTGCTGCCCTCCCGATGCACGACAGCGTGGATTTATCTGCGCCGACGGCAAACTCGAGAATCCGGGTGTGCTAAACGCGGTGCTGGGAGACAGTGGAAAGAAGTTGCGCGAATGCCATGTTGCTGTGCTGGATTTCGCCAAAGCGTTCGATACACTGTCGCATGCGGCGCTGGTTGATCTGCTGAGGGAAAGAGGCCTGCCTGAGGGGTTCTGGACTACGTTGCGAGGCTGTATGCTACTTCCGAATCCGTCTTGGTCGTGAATGGAGCCCGCAGCTGTCCTACTAGAGTGGGTCAGGGAGTTCGCAAGAGACCCTTTATCGCCTTTATTGTTCAACATGGCGATGGATGCGATCCTAGCAGCCTTACCGAGGGAAGTCGGATATGGGTTAGAAGTCGAGAATGTCTCGGCTCCGGCCTATGTCGACAATCTAGTCATGCTTGAAGGTTCAGGTTGGCATGCAATCCCCTATCGACAGTGTCTGGCGCACTGGCAGGATGATGGGACTTTTTATCAGTCACGCGAAAAGCGCCGTTCTTTCGATGGTGCCTAAAGGGAAGCGAAAGAAGGTGCACTTCCAGACCGATCGTAACTTAAAGGTGGGATCGCGATGGTTGCGGCAAGTGTCCTGCGTTGAACGTTGGCGCTACCTAGGCGTGGACTTTAAGGCGTCTGGATGCATGACGTTAGAGCATGATATCAAAATAGCCTTGACCAACATCATAAAGGCGCCCCTTAAGCCGCAGCAGCGGCTGCAGATAGAAGGGTTCACCTGATTCCGAGGTTCCTGCACGATCTTGTGCTAGGGAACATCACGGAAGACAGGTTGAGATTGCTCGACGACAGTGCGGGATTGGCTTCGGCTACCGAAGGATGTGCCTGTCGGCTACTTCCACGCAGCAACCACGGACGGCGGCTTATCGCTGAGGTCATGTGTGCCGGACCTCATTCACAAGAGATTCGGTCGCCTGAACTCATCGCAATGGCCAGTGGCTAGAGAGCCGCCGCTAGATCCGATACCTGGATGGGTTACCACACGGAGACAGGTTAAGCAAGCCTTGCCGAGGTTTGGAAATGGATGGGTAACCACAGGGGGCCAGGGTAAGCAACCTTTGCCAAGGTTTGGAAATGGATGGGTTACCACACGGGAACAGGTTAAGCAACCCTTGCCGAAGTTTGGAAATGGATGGGTTACCACACGGAGCCAGGTTAAGCAACCCTCACCAACGTTTGGAAATGGATGGGTGACCACAGGGGGACAGGTTAAGCAACCCTTGCCGAGGTTTGGAAATGGATGGGTTAACACACATAGCCAGGTTAAGCAACCCTCACCAAGGTTTGGAAATGGATGGAATACCACAGGGGGCCAGGTTAAGCAACCCTTGCTGAGGTTTGGAAATGGATGGGTAACCACAGGGGGCCAGGGTAAGCAACCTTTGCCAAGGTTTGGAAATGGATGGGTTACCACACGGGAACAGGTTAAGCAACCCTTGCCGAAGTTTGGAAATGGATGGGTTACCACACGGGGACAGGTTCAGCAACCCTTGCCGAGGTTTGGAAATGGATTGGTTACCACACGGGGACAGGTTAAGCAACCCTTGCCGAGGTTTGGAAATGGATGGGTTACCACACGGGGACAGGTTAAGCAACCCTTGTTGAGGATTGGAAATGGATGGGTTACCACACGGAGCCAGGTTAAGCAACCCTTGCCCAGGTTTGGAAATGGAAGGGTTACCACACGGAGCCAGGTTAAGCAACCCTCACCGAGGTTTGGAAATGGATGGGTTACCACACAAAGCCAGGTTAAGCAACCCTCACCAAGGTTTGGAAATGGATGGGTTACCATACGGGGACAGGTTAAGCAACCCTTGTTGAGGATTGGAAATGGATGGGTTACCACACGGAGCCAGGTTAAGCAACCCTTAACCAGGTTTGGAAATGGAAGGGTTACCACACGGAGCCAGGTTAAGCAACCCTTGCCGAGGTTTGGAAATGGATGGGTTACCACACGGGGACAGGTTCAGCAACCTTTGCCGAGATTTGGAAATGGATGGGTTACCATACGGGGACAGGTTAAGCAACCCTTGCCGAGGTTTGGAAATGGATTGGTTACCACACGGGGACAGGTTAAGCAACCCTTGCCGAGGTTTGGAAATGGATGGGTTACCACACGGGGACAGGTTAAGTAACCCTTGTTGAGGATTGGAAATGGATGGGTTACCACACGGAGCCAGGTTAAGCAACCCTTGCCGAGGTTTGGAAATGGAAGGGTTACCACACGGAGCCAGGTTAAGCAACCCTCACCGAGGTTTGGAAATGGATGGGTTACCACACGGGGCCAGGTTAAGCAACCCTTGCCGAGGTTTGGAAATGGATGGGTAACCACAGGGGGCCAGGTTAAGCAACCTTTGCCAAGGTTTGGAAATGGATGGGTAACCACAGGGGGCCAGGTTAAGCAATCTTTGCCAAGGTTTGCAAATGGATGGGTAACCACAGGGGGCCAGGGTAAGCAACCTTTGCCAAGGTTTGGAAATGGATAGGTTACCACACGGGAACAGGTTAAGCAACCCTTGCCGAAGTTTGGAAATGGATGGGTTACCACACGGAGCCAGGTTAAGCAACCCTCACCAAGGTTTGAAAATGGATGGGTTACCACACGGGGACAGGTTCAGCAACCTTTGCCGAGGTTTGGAAATGGATGGGTTACCATACGGGGACAGGTTAAGCAACCCTTGCCGAGGTTTGGAAATGGATGGGTTACCACACGGGGCCAGGTTAAGCAACCCTTGCCGAGGTTTGGAAATGGATGGGTAACCACAGGGGGCCAGGTTAAGCAACCCTTGCCGAGGTTTGGAAATAGATGGGTTACCACACGGAGCCAGGTTAAGCAACCCCCACCAAGGTTTGGAAATGGATGGGTTACCTCACGGAGCCAGGTTAAGCAACCCTTGCCGAGGTTTGGAAATGGATGGGTAATCACAGGGGGCCAGGTTAGGCAACCCTTGCCGAGGTTTGGAAATGGATGGGTCACCGCAGGTGAAGCGTAGATGACGCGAAGAGGAGTCGGTGCTGCTTGCCCAAACGGAGGCACGTTTGGTGAAGGCTGGAGGCAGTGTGACAACAAGCGCACCGGAGGCTAAAGTCCTACCAGAGCCGGGTACGAGCGTGCCTGGCAGATCTGGATGGTGCCGAGTCTCCGAGTGTCCAAGGGGAGGCAAATTTGCCTGAGGGGGCCCCCGAGCGATCACACTGTCAAAAGCCCGATAACAGAGCGAACTGACGTGAGGACGGAGCGCCCTTCTGAGATCGCGCCTGAACCCGCAAGCCTGCAAAGACCGGACCTGTCCGAGCCAGACCACGTCAAAATCGCGGAGGACCTCATAGAGAGCCAAAGCGAAGTGCATGTGATGGGGAAAGTCGGGAGCGGCCTAGGCGCAAAGGCCAGTCACATAAAACCCAATCAGCTGATGTCACATTGTCTGCGCGAAAGCGGCGTAGGATGGAGTACGCGAGGGTGCAGGCGCTGTACAAGACCAGTAGGTCTCGAGCGGCTTCTGAAGTAATTGACGGACAAACTCGGGGGAGTCAAGCATAGTCTTGCTGAGCTGGAAGCCTACTGGCGACCGGTGATGGAGGCCGTGTCTGACGCTCTGGGGCTAACGCCGGAGGTTCTGGGCGCGTTTAAAGACTCGGAGTGGCACGGGGGTAACCGAGATTACTCGCAGCTGTGGAACTGAACGGCAAGTCCGCTTCGGGTCCAGAGGGAATCCTCCTTGTGGACCTGGAAATCAGTACCTTCTGCAACACAGGCGGAAATATTCAACGATGGTTGGGGAGGTCCCAGATAAGCTCCGCGGCTGCCACACGGTCTTTGTACCCAAGACAGAGAATCCTGCAGGTCCTGAGCAGTACCGGCCGATTTCGATCGCGTCGGTGCCCCTCAGGCACATGCACTCCGTTTTGGCGAAGAGGCTTGATGCGTGCTGCCCTCCCGATGCACGACAGCGTGGATTTATCTGCGCCGACGGCACACTCGAGAATCTGGGTGTGCTAAACGCGGTGCTGGGAGACAGTGGAAAGAAGTTGCGCGAATGCCATGTTGCTGTGCTGGATTTCGCCAAAGCGTTCGATACACTGTCGCATGCGGCGCTGGTTGATCTGCTGAGGGAAAGAGGCCTGCCTGAGGGGTTCTGGACTACGTTGCGAGGCTGTATGCTACTTCCGAATCCGTCTTGGTCGTGAATGGAGCCCGCAGCTGTCCTACTAGAGTGGGTCAGGGAGTTCGCAAGAGACCCTTTATCGCCTTTATTGTTCAACATGGCGATGGATGCGATCCTAGCAGCCTTACCGAGGGAAGTCGGATATGGGTTAGAAGTCGAGAATGTCTCGGCTCCGGCCTATGTCGACAATCTAGTCATGCTTGAAGGTTCAGGTTGGCATGCAATCCCCTATCGACAGTGTCTGGCGCACTGGCAGGATGATGGGACTTTTTATCAGTCACGCGAAAAGCGCCGTTCTTTCGATGGTGCCTAAAGGGAAGCGAAAGAAGGTGCACTTCCAGACCGATCGTAACTTAAAGGTGGGATCGCGATGGTTGCGGCAAGTGTCCTGCGTTGAACGTTGGCGCTACCTAGGCGTGGACTTTAAGGCGTCTGGATGCATGACGTTAGAGCATGATATCAAAATAGCCTTGACCAACATCATAAAGGCGCCCCTTAAGCCGCAGCAGCGGCTGCAGATAGAAGGGTTCACCTGATTCCGAGGTTCCTGCACGATCTTGTGCTAGGGAACATCACGGAAGACAGGTTGAGATTGCTCGACGACAGTGCGGGATTGGCTTCGGCTACCGAAGGATGTGCCTGTCGGCTACTTCCACGCAGCAACCACGGACGGCGGCTTATCGCTGAGGTCATGTGTGCCGGACCTCATTCACAAGAGATTCGGTCGCCTGAACTCATCGCAATGGCCAGTGGCTAGAGAGCCGCCGCTAGATCCGATACCTGGATGGGTTACCACACGGAGACAGGTTAAGCAAGCCTTGCCGAGGTTTGGAAATGGATGGGTAACCACAGGGGGCCAGGGTAAGCAACCTTTGCCAAGGTTTGGAAATGGATGGGTTACCACACGGGAACAGGTTAAGCAACCCTTGCCGAAGTTTGGAAATGGATGGGTTACCACACGGAGCCAGGTTAAGCAACCCTCACCAACGTTTGGAAATGGATGGGTGACCACAGGGGGACAGGTTAAGCAACCCTTGCCGAGGTTTGGAAATGGATGGGTTAACACACATAGCCAGGTTAAGCAACCCTCACCAAGGTTTGGAAATGGATGGAATACCACAGGGGGCCAGGTTAAGCAACCCTTGCTGAGGGTTGGAAATGGATGGGTAACCACAGGGGGCCAGGGTAAGCAACCTTTGCCAAGGTTTGGAAATGGATGGGTTACCACACGGGAACAGGTTAAGCAACCCTTGCCGAAGTTTGGAAATGGATGGGTTACCACACGGGGACAGGTTCAGCAACCCTTGCCGAGGTTTGGAAATGGATTGGTTACCACACGGGGACAGGTTAAGCAACCCTTGCCGAGGTTTGGAAATGGATGGGTTACCACACGGGGACAGGTTAAGCAACCCTTGTTGAGGATTGGAAATGGATGGGTTACCACACGGAGCCAGGTTAAGCAACCCTTGCCCAGGTTTGGAAATGGAAGGGTTACCACACGGAGCCAGGTTAAGCAACCCTCGCCGAGGTTTGGAAATGGATGGGTTACCACACAAAGCCAGGTTAAGCAACCCTCACCAAGGTTTGGAAATGGATGGGTTACCATACGGGGACAGGTTAAGCAACCCTTGTTGAGGATTGGAAATGGATGGGTTACCACACGGAGCCAGGTTAAGCAACCCTTAACCAGGTTTGGAAATGGAAGGGTTACCACACGGAGCCAGGTTAAGCAACCCTTGCCGAGGTTTGGAAATGGATGGGTTACCACACGGGGAAAGGTTCAGCAACCTTTGCCGAGATTTGGAAATGGATGGGTTACCATACGGGGACAGGTTAAGCAACCCTTGCCGAGGTTTGGAAATGGATTGGTTACCACACGGGGACAGGTTAAGCAACCCTTGCCGAGGTTTGGAAATGGATGGGTTACCACACGGGGACAGGTTAAGCAACCCTTGTTGAGGATTGGAAATGGATGGGTTACCACACGGAGCCAGGTTAAGCAACCCTTGCCGAGGTTTGGAAATGGAAGGGTTACCACACGGAGCCAGGTTAAGCAACCCTCACCGAGGTTTGGAAATGGATGGGTTACCACACGGGGCCAGGTTAAGCAACCCTTGCCGAGGTTTGGAAATGGATGGGTAACCACAGGGGGCCAGGTTAAGCAACCTTTGCCAAGGTTTGGAAATGGATGGGTAACCACAGGGGGCCAGGTTAAGCAATCTTTGCCAAGGTTTGCAAATGGATGGGTAACCACAGGGGGCCAGGGTAAGCAACCTTTGCCAAGGTTTGGAAATGGATAGGTTACCACACGGGAACAGGTTAAGCAACCCTTGCCGAAGTTTGGAAATGGATGGGTTACCACACGGAGCCAGGTTAAGCAACCCTCACCAAGGTTTGAAAATGGATGGGTTACCACACGGGGACAGGTTCAGCAACCTTTGCCGAGGTTTGGAAATGGATGGGTTACCATACGGGGTCAGGTTAAGCAACCCTTGCCGAGGTTTGAAAATGGATTGGTTACCACACGGGGACAGGTTAAGCAACCCTTGCCGAGGTTTGGAAATGGATGGGTTACCACACGGGGCCAGGTTAAGCAACCCTTGCCGAGGTTTGGAAATGGATGGGTAACCACACGGGGACAGGTTCAGCAACCTTTGCCGAGGTTTGGAAATGGATGTGTTACCATACGGGGACAGGTTAAGCAACCCTTGCCGAGGTTTGGAAATGGATTGGTTACCACACGGGGACAGGTTAAGCAACCCTTGTTGAGGATTGGAAATGGATGGGTTACCACACGGAGCCAGGTTAAGCAACCCTTGCCGAGGTTTGGAAATGGAAGGGTTACCACACGGAGCCAGGTTAAGCAACCCTCACCGAGGTTTGGAAATGGATGGGTTACCACACGGGGCCAGGTTAAGCAACCCTTGCCGAGGTTTGGAAATGGATGGGTAACCACAGGGGGCCAGGTTAAGCAACCCTTGCCGAGGTTTGGAAATGAATGGGTCACCGCAGGTGAAGCGGAGATGACGCGAAGAGGAGTCGGTACTGCTTGCCCAAACGGAGGCACGTTTGGTGAAGGCTGGAGGCAGTGTGACAACGAGAAATCAGGACCTTCTTACGTGAGTTGCCCCAACGCCAACGTGAAGAAATTCAAGCAAGCGCGGGTAAACGGCGGGAGTAACTATGACTCTCTTAAGAGAGTTGACCCGATTAATACACGAACCTCGGGTATACTATTTTTTTACTATCGACTGCCTCTAACAGTCGACTGGGAAGAGCAGTTCGCACACGTCAAGGGTTCTAGTGGTGCGTCAATAACACCTGGCGTTGCTAGAACCAACTCCTATCCCTGGCCTGCTCGTGGCGCCGCTGCCTAGCCAACAGGGAGGGGGGGGGGGGCGATCACCGAAAAGATGACTGAACCCTTTCCGAGGTTTGGAAATGGATGGGTTACCACACGGGGCCAGGTTAAGCTACCCTTGCCGAAGTTTGGAAATGGATGGGTAACCACAGGGGGCCAGGTTAAGCAACCCTTGCCGAGGTTTGGAAATGGATGGGTTACCACACGGAGCCAGGTTAAGCAACCCCCACCAAGGTTTGGAAATAGATGGGTTACCACACGGAGCCAGGTTAAGCAAGCCTTGCCGAGGTTTGGAAATGGATGGGTAACCACAGGGGGCCAGGGTAAGCAACCTTTGCCAAGGTTTGGAAATGGATGGGTTACCACACGGGAACAGGTTAAGCAACCCTTGCCGAAGTTTGGAAATGGATGGGTTACCACACGGAGCCAGGTTAAGCAACCCTCACCAAGGTTTGGAAATGGATGGGTTACCACACGGGGACAAGTTCAGCAACCTTTGCCGAGGTTTGGAAATGGATGGGTTACCATACGGGGACAGGTTAAGCAACCCTTGCCGAGGTTTGAAAATGGATTGGTTACCACACGGGGACAGGTTAAGCAACCCTTGCCGAGGTTTGGAAATGGATGGGTTACCACACGGGGCCAGGTTAAGCAACCCTTGCCGAGGTTTGGAAATGGATGGGTAACCACAGGGGGCCAGGTTAAGCAACCCTTGCCGAGGTTTGGAAATAGATGGGTTACCACACGGAGCCAGGTTAAGCAACCCCCACCAAGGTTTGGAAATGGATGGGTTACCTCACGGAGCCAGGTTAAGCAACCCTTGCCGAGGTTTGGAAATGGATGGGTAATCACAGGGGGCCAGGTTAGGCAACCCTTGCCGAGGTTTGGAAATGGATGGGTCACCGCAGGTGAAGCGTAGATGACGCGAAGAGGAGTCGGTGCTGCTTGCCCAAACGGAGGCACGTTTGGTGAAGGCTGGAGGCAGTGTGACAACAAGCGCACCGGAGGCTAAAGTCCTACCAGAGCCGGGTACGAGCGTGCCTGGCAGATCTGGATGGTGCCGAGTCTCCGAGTGTCCAAGGGGAGGCAAATTTGCCTGAGGGGGCCCCCGAGCGATCACACTGTCAAAAGCCCGATAACAGAGCGAACTGACGTGAGGACGGAGCGCCCTTCTGAGATCGCGCCTGAACCCGCAAGCCTGCAAAGACCGGACCTGTCCGAGCCAGACCACGTCAAAATCGCGGAGGACCTCATAGAGAGCCAAAGCGAAGTGCATGTGATGGGGAAAGTCGGGAGCGGCCTAGGCGCAAAGGCCAGTCACATAAAACCCAATCAGCTGATGTCACATTGTCTGCGCGAAAGCGGCGTAGGATGGAGTACGCGAGGGTGCAGGCGCTGTACAAGACCAGTAGGTCTCGAGCGGCTTCTGAAGTAATTGACGGACAAACTCGGGGGAGTCAAGCATAGTCTTGCTGAGCTGGAAGCCTACTGGCGACCGGTGATGGAGGCCGTGTCTGACGCTCTGGGGCTAACGCCGGAGGTTCTGGGCGCGTTTAAAGACTCGGAGTGGCACGGGGGTAACCGAGATTACTCGCAGCTGTGGAACTGAACGGCAAGTCCGCTTCGGGTCCAGAGGGAATCCTCCTTGTGGACCTGGAAATCAGTACCTTCTGCAACACAGGCGGAAATATTCAACGATGGTTGGGGAGGTCCCAGATAAGCTCCGCGGCTGCCACACGGTCTTTGTACCCAAGACAGAGAATCCTGCAGGTCCTGAGCAGTACCGGCCGATTTCGATCGCGTCGGTGCCCCTCAGGCACATGCACTCCGTTTTGGCGAAGAGGCTTGATGCGTGCTGCCCTCCCGATGCACGACAGCGTGGATTTATCTGCGCCGACGGCACACTCGAGAATCCGGGTGTGCTAAACGCGGTGCTGGGAGACAGTGGAAAGAAGTTGCGCGAATGCCATGTTGCTGTGCTGGATTTCGCCAAAGCGTTCGATACACTGTCGCATGCGGCGCTGGTTGATCTGCTGAGGGAAAGAGGCCTGCCTGAGGGGTTCTGGACTACGTTGCGAGGCTGTATGCTACTTCCGAATCCGTCTTGGTCGTGAATGGAGCCCGCAGCTGTCCTACTAGAGTGGGTCAGGGAGTTCGCAAGAGACCCTTTATCGCCTTTATTGTTCAACATGGCGATGGATGCGATCCTAGCAGCCTTACCGAGGGAAGTCGGATATGGGTTAGAAGTCGAGAATGTCTCGGCTCCGGCCTATGTCGACAATCTAGTCATGCTTGAAGGTTCAGGTTGGCATGCAATCCCCTATCGACAGTGTCTGGCGCACTGGCAGGATGATGGGACTTTTTATCAGTCACGCGAAAAGCGCCGTTCTTTCGATGGTGCCTAAAGGGAAGCGAAAGAAGGTGCACTTCCAGACCGATCGTAACTTAAAGGTGGGATCGCGATGGTTGCGGCAAGTGTCCTGCGTTGAACGTTGGCGCTACCTAGGCGTGGACTTTAAGGCGTCTGGATGCATGACGTTAGAGCATGATATCAAAATAGCCTTGACCAACATCATAAAGGCGCCCCTTAAGCCGCAGCAGCGGCTGCAGATAGAAGGGTTCACCTGATTCCGAGGTTCCTGCACGATCTTGTGCTAGGGAACATCACGGAAGACAGGTTGAGATTGTACTCGACGACAGTGCGGGATTGGCTTCGGCTACCGAAGGATGTGCCTGTCGGCTACTTCCACGCAGCAACCACGGACGGCGGCTTATCGCTGAGGTCATGTGTGCCGGACCTCATTCACAAGAGATTCGGTCGCCTGAACTCATCGCAATGGCACGTGGCTAGAGAGCCGCCGCTAGATCCGATACCTGGATGGGTTACCACACGGAGACAGGTTAAGCAAGCCTTGCCGAGGTTTGGAAATGGATGGGTAACCACAGGGGGCCAGGGTAAGCAACCTTTGCCAAGGTTTGGAAATGGATGGGTTACCACACGGGAACAGGTTAAGCAACCCTTGCCGAAGTTTGGAAATGGATGGGTTACCACACGGAGCCAGGTTAAGCAACCCTCACCAACGTTTGGAAATGGATGGGTGACCACAGGGGGACAGGTTAAGCAACCCTTGCCGAGGTTTGGAAATGGATGGGTTAACACACATAGCCAGGTTAAGCAACCCTCACCAAGGTTTGGAAATGGATGGAATACCACAGGGGGCCAGGTTAAGCAACCCTTGCTGAGGTTTGGAAATGGATGGGTAACCACAGGGGGCCAGGGTAAGCAACCTTTGCCAAGGTTTGGAAATGGATGGGTTACCACACGGGAACAGGTTAAGCAACCCTTGCCGAAGTTTGGAAATGGATGGGTTACCACACGGGGACAGGTTCAGCAACCTTTGCCGAGGTTTGGAAATGGATGGGTTACCATACGGGGACAGGTTAAGCAACCCTTGCCGAGGTTTGGAAATGGATTGGTTACCACACGGGGACAGGTTAAGCAACCCTTGCCGAGGTTTGGAAATGGATGGGTTACCACACGGGGACAGGTTAAGCAACCCTTGTTGAGGATTGGAAATGGATGGGTTACCACACGGAGCCAGGTTAAGCAACCCTTGCCCAGGTTTGGAAATGGAAGGGTTACCACACGGAGCCAGGTTAAGCAACCCTCACCGAGGTTTGGAAATGGATGGGTTACCACACAAAGCCAGGTTAAGCAACCCTCACCAAGGTTTGGAAATGGATGGGTTACCATACGGGGACAGGTTAAGCAACCCTTGTTGAGGATTGGAAATGGATGGGTTACCACACGGAGCCAGGTTAAGCAACCCTTAACCAGGTTTGGAAATGGAAGGGTTACCACACGGAGCCAGGTTAAGCAACCCTTGCCGAGGTTTGGAAATGGATGGGTTACCACACGGGGACACGTTCAGCAACCTTTGCCGAGATTTGGAAATGGATGGGTTACCATACGGGGACAGGTTAAGCAACCCTTGCCGAGGTTTGGAAATGGATTGGTTACCACACGGGGACAGGTTAAGCAACCCTTGCCGAGGTTTGGAAATGGAAGGGTTACCACACGGAGCCAGGTTAAGCAACCCTTGCCGAGGTTTGGAAATGGAAGGGTTACCACACGGAGCCAGATTAAGCAACCCTCACCGAGGTTTGGAAATGGATGGGTTACCACACGGGGCCAGGTTAAGCAACCCTTGCCGAGGTTTGGAAATGGATGGGTAACCACAGGGGGCCAGGTTAAGCAACCTTTGCCAAGGTTTGGAAATGGATGGGTAACCACAGGGGGCCAGGTTAAGCAATCTTTGCCAAGGTTTGGAAATGGATGGGTAACCACAGGGGGCCAGGGTAAGCAACCTTTGCCAAGGTTTGGAAATGGATAGGTTACCACACGGGAACAGGTTAAGCAACCCTTGCCGAAGTTTGGAAATGGATGGGTTACCACACGGAGCCAGGTTAAGCAACCCTCACCAAGGTTTGAAAATGGATGGGTTACCACACGGGGACAGGTTCAGCAACCTTTGCCGAGGTTTGGAAATGGATGTGTTACCATACGGGGACAGGTTAAGCAACCCTTGCCGAGGTTTGGAAATGGATTGGTTACCACACGGGGACAGGTTAAGCAACCCTTGTTGAGGATTGGAAATGGATGGGTTACCACACGGAGCCAGGTTAAGCAACCCTTGCCGAGGTTTGGAAATGGAAGGGTTACCACACGGAGCCAGGTTAAGCAACCCTCACCGAGGTTTGGAAATGGATGGGTTACCACACGGGGCCAGGTTAAGCAACCCTTGCCGAGGTTTGGAAATGGATGGGTAACCACAGGGGGCCAGGTTAAGCAACCCTTGCCGAGGTTTGGAAATGAATGGGTCACCGCAGGTGAAGCGGAGATGACGCGAAGAGGAGTCGGTACTGCTTGCCCAAACGGAGGCACGTTTGGTGAAGGCTGGAGGCAGTGTGACAACGAGAAATCAGGACCTTCTTACGTGAGTTGCCCCAACGCCAACGTGAAGAAATTCAAGCAAGCGCGGGTAAACGGCGGGAGTAACTATGACTCTCTTAAGAGAGTTGACCCGATTAATACACGAACCTCGGGTATACTATTTTTTTACTATCGACTGCCTCTAACAGTCGACTGGGAAGAGCAGTTCGCACACGTCAAGGGTTCTAGTGGTGCGTCAATAACACCTGGCGTTGCTAGAACCAACTCCTATCCCTGGCCTGCTCGTGGCGCCGCTGCCTAGCCAACAGGGAGGGGGGGGGGGCGATCACCGAAAAGATGACTGAACCCTTTCCGAGGTTTGGAAATGGATGGGTTACCACACGGGGCCAGGTTAAGCTACCCTTGCCGAAGTTTGGAAATGGTTGGGTAACCACAGGGGGCCAGGTTAAGCAACCCTTGCCGAGGTTTGGAAATGGATGGGTAATCACAGGGGGCCAGGTTAGGCAACCCTTGCCGAGGTTTGGAAATGGATGGGTCACCGCAGGTGAAGCGTAGATGACGCGAAGAGGAGTCGGTGCTGCTTGCCCAAACGGAGGCACGTTTGGTGAAGGCTGGAGGCAGTGTGACAACAAGCGCACCGGAGGCTAAAGTCCTACCAGAGCCGGGTACGAGCGTGCCTGGCAAATCTGGATGGTGCCGAGTCTCCGAGTGTCCAAATTTGCCTGAGGGGGCCCCCGAGCGATCACACTGTCAAAAGCCCGATAACAGAGCGAACTGACGTGAGGACGGAGCGCCCTTCTGAGATCGCGCCTGAACCCGCAAGCCTGCAAAGACCGGACCTGTCCGAGCCAGACCACGTCAAAATCGCGGAGGACCTCATAGAGAGCCAAAGCGAAGTGCATGTGATGGGGAAAGTCGGGAGCGGCCTAGGCGCAAAGGCCAGTCACATAAAACCCAATCAGCTGATGTCACATTGTCTGCGCGAAAGCGGCGTAGGATGGAGTACGCGAGGGTGCAGGAGCTGTACAAGACCAGTAGGTCTCGAGCGGCTTCTGAAGTAATTGACGGACAAACTCGGGGGAGTCAAGCATAGTCTTGCTGAGCTGGAAGCCTACTGGCGACCGGTGATGGAGGCCGTGTCTGACGCTCTGGGGCTAACGCCGGAGGTTCTGGGCGCGTTTAAAGACTCGGAGTGGCACGGGGGTAACCGAGATTACTCGCAGCTGTGGAACTGAACGGCAAGTCCGCTTCGGGTCCAGAGGGAATCCTCCTTGTGGACCTGGAAATCAGTACCTTCTGCAACACAGGCGGAAATATTCAACGATGGTTGGGGAGGTCCCAGATAAGCTCCGCGGCTGCCACACGGTCTTTGTACCCAAGACAGAGAATCCTGCAGGTCCTGAGCAGTACCGGCCGATTTCGATCGCGTCGGTGCCCCTCAGGCACATGCACTCCGTTTTGGCGAAGAGGCTTGATGCGTGCTGCCCTCCCGATGCACGACAGCGTGGATTTATCTGCGCCGACGGCACACTCGAGAATCCGGGTGTGCTAAACGCGGTGCTGGGAGACAGTGGAAAGAAGTTGCGCGAATGCCATGTTGCTGTGCTGGATTTCGCCAAAGCGTTCGATACACTGTCGCATGCGGCGCTGGTTGATCTGCTGAGGGAAAGAGGCCTGCCTGAGGGGTTCTGGACTACGTTGCGAGGCTGTATGCTACTTCCGAATCCGTCTTGGTCGTGAATGGAGCCCGCAGCTGTCCTACTAGAGTGGGTCAGGGAGTTCGCAAGAGACCCTTTATCGCCTTTATTGTTCAACATGGCGATGGATGCGATCCTAGCAGCCTTACCGAGGGAAGTCGGATATGGGTTAGAAGTCGAGAATGTCTCGGCTCCGGCCTATGTCGACAATCTAGTCATGCTTGAAGGTTCAGGTTGGCATGCAATCCCCTATCGACAGTGTCTGGCGCACTGGCAGGATGATGGGACTTTTTATCAGTCACGCGAAAAGCGCCGTTCTTTCGATGGTGCCTAAAGGGAAGCGAAAGAAGGTGCACTTCCTGACCGATCGTAACTTAAAGGTGGGATCGCGATGGTTGCGGCAAGTGTCCTGCGTTGAACGTTGGCGCTACCTAGGCGTGGACTTTAAGGCGTCTGGATGCATGACGTTAGAGCATGATATCAAAATAGCCTTGACCAACATCATAAAGGCGCCCCTTAAGCCGCAGCAGCGGCTGCAGATAGAAGGGTTCACCTGATTCCGAGGTTCCTGCACGATCTTGTGCTAGGGAACATCACGGAAGACAGGTTGAGATTGCTCGACGACAGTGCGGGATTGGCTTCGGCTACCGAAGGATGTGCCTGTCGGCTACTTCCACGCAGCAACCACGGACGGCGGCTTATCGCTGAGGTCATGTGTGCCGGACCTCATTCACAAGAGATTCGGTCGCCTGAACTCATCGCAATGGCCAGTGGCTAGAGAGCCGCCGCTAGATCCGATACCTGGATGGGTTACCACACGGAGACAGGTTAAGCAAGCCTTGCCGCGGTTTGGAAATGGATGGGTAACCACAGGGGGCCAGGGTAAGCAACCTTTGCCAAGGTTTGGAAATGGATGGGTTACCACACGGGAACAGGTTAAGCAACCCTTGCCGAAGTTTGGAAATGGATGGGTTACCACACGGAGCCAGGTTAAGCAACCCTCACCAACGTTTGGAAATGGATGGGTGACCACAGGGGGACAGGTTAAGCAACCCTTGCCGAGGTTTGGAAATGGATGGGTTAACACACATAGCCAGGTTAAGCAACCCTCACCAAGGTTTGGAAATGGATGAAATACCACAGGGGGCCAGGTTAAGCAACCCTTGCTGAGGTTTGGAAATGGATGGGTAACCACAGGGGGCCAGGGTAAGCAACCTTTGCCAAGGTTTGGAAATGGATGGGTTACCACACGGGAACAGGTTAAGCAACCCTTGCCGAAGTTTGGAAATGGATGGGTTACCACACGGGGACAGGTTCAGCAACCTTTGCCGAGGTTTGGAAATGGATGGGTTACCATACGGGGACAGGTTAAGCAACCCTTGCCGAGGTTTGGAAATGGATTGGTTACCACACGGGGACAGGTTAAGCAACCCTTGCCGAGGTTTGGAAATGGATGGGTTACCACACGGGGACAGGTTAAGCAACCCTTGTTGAGGAATGGAAATGGATGGGTTACCACACGGAGCCAGGTTAAGCAACCCTTGCCCAGGTTTGGAAATGGAAGGGTTACCACACGGAGCCAGGTTAAGCAACCCTCACCGAGGTTTGGAAATGGATGGGTTACCACACAAAGCCAGGTTAAGCAACCCTCACCAAGGTTTGGAAATGGATGGGTTACCATACGGGGACAGGTTAAGCAACCCTTGTTGAGGATTGGAAATGGATGGGTTACCACACGGAGCCAGGTTAAGCAACCCTTGCCCAGGTTTGGAAATGGAAGGGTTACCACACGGAGCCAGGTTAAGCAACCCTTGCCGAGGTTTGGAAATGGATGGGTTACCACACGGGGACAGGTTCAGCAACCTTTGCCGAGATTTGGAAATGGATGGGTTACCATACGGGGACAGGTTAAGCAACCCTTGCCGAGGTTTGGAAATGGATTGGTTACCACACGGGGACAGGTTAAGCAACCCTTGCCGAGGTTTGGAAATGGATGGGTTACCACACGGGGACAGGTTAAGCAACCCTTGTTGAGGATTGGAAATGGATGGGTTACCACACGGAGCCAGGTTAAGCAACCCTTGCCGAGGTTTGGAAATGGAAGGGTTACCACACGGAGCCAGGTTAAGCAACCCTCACCGAGGTTTGGAAATGGATGGGTTACCACACGGGGCCAGGTTAAGCAACCCTTGCCGAGGTTTGGAAATGGATGGGTAACCACAGGGGGCCAGGTTAAGCAACCTTTGCCATGGTTTGGAAATGGATGGGTTACCACACGGGGACCGGTTAAGCAACCCTTGCCGAGGTTTGGAAATGGAAGGGTTACCACACGGAGCCAGGTTAAGCTACCCTTGCCGAGGTTTGGAAATGAATGGGTCACCGCAGGTGAAGCGGAGATGACGCGAAGAGGAGTCGGTACTGCTTGCCCAAACGGAGGCACGTTTGGTGAAGGCTGGAGGCAGTGTGACAACGAGAAATCAGGACCTTCTTACGTGAGTTGCCCCAACGCCAACGTGAAGAAATTCAAGCAAGCGCGGGTAAACGGCGGGAGTAACTATGACTCTCTTAAGAGAGTTGACCCGATTAATACACGAACCGCGGGTATACTATTTTTTTACTATCGACTGCCTCTAACAGTCGACTGGGAAGAGCAGTTCGCACACGTCAGGGGTTCTAGTGGTGCGTCAATAACACCTGGCGTTGCTAGAACCAACTCCTATCCCTGGCCTGCTCGTGGCGCCGCTGCCTAGCCAACAGGGAGGGGGGGGGGGCGATCACCGAAAAGATGACTGAACCCTTTCCGAGGTTTGGAAATGGATGGGTAACCACAGGGGGCCAGGGTAAGCAACCTTTGCCAAGGTTTGGAAATGGATGGGTTACCACACGGGAACAGGTTAAGCAACCCTTGCCGAAGTTTGGAAATGGATGGGTTACCACACGGAGCCAGGTTAAGCAACCCTCACCAAGGTTTGGAAATGGATGGGTTACCACACGGGGACAGGTTAAGCAACCCTTGCCGAGGTTTGGAAATGGAAGGGTTACCACACGGAGCCAGGTTAAGCAACCCTCACCGAGGTTTGGAAATGGATGGGTTACCACACGGGGCCAGGTTAAGCAACCCTTGCCGAGGTTTGGAAATGGATGGGTAACCACAGGGGGCCAGGTTAAGCAACCTTTGCCATGGTTTGGAAATGGATGGGTTACCACACGGGGACCGGTTAAGCAACCCTTGCCGAGGTTTGGAAATGGAAGGGTTACCACACGGAGCCAGGTTAAGCTACCCTTGCCGAGGTTTGGAAATGAATGGGTCACCGCAGGTGAAGCGGAGATGACGCGAAGAGGAGTCGGTACTGCTTGCCCAAACGGAGGCACGTTTGGTGAAGGCTGGAGGCAGTGTGACAACGAGAAATCAGGACCTTCTTACGTGAGTTGCCCCAACGCCAACGTGAAGAAATTCAAGCAAGCGCGGGTAAACGGCGGGAGTAACTATGACTCTCTTAAGAGAGTTGACCCGATTAATACACGAACCTCGGGTATACTATTTTTTTACTATCGACTGCCTCTAACAGTCGACTGGGAAGAGCAGTTCGCACACGTCAGGGGTTCTAGTGGTGCGTCAATAACACCTGGCGTTGCTAGAACCAACTCCTATCCCTGGCCTGCTCGTGGCGCCGCTGCCTAGCCAACAGGGAGGGGGGGGGGCGATCACCGAAAAGATGACTGAACCCTTTCCGAGGTTTGGAAATGGATGGGTAACCACAGGGGGCCAGGGTAAGCAACCTTTGCCAAGGTTTGGAAATGGATGGGTTACCACAAGGGAACAGGTTAAGCAACCCTTGCCGAAGTTTGGAAATGGATGGGTTACCACACGGAGCCAGGTTAAGCAACCCTCACCAAGGTTTGGAAATGGATGGGTTACCACACGGGGACAGGTTCAGCAACCTTTGCCGAGGTTTGGAAATGGATGGGTTACCATACGGGGACAGGTTAAGCAACCCTTGCCGAGGTTTGGAAATGGATTGGTTACCACACGGGGACAGGTTAAGCAACCCTTGCCGAGGTTTGGAAATAGATGGGTTACCACACGGGGACAGGTTAAGCAACCCTTGTTGAGGATTGGAAATGAATGGGTTACCACACGGAGCCAGGTTAAGCAACCCTTGCCGAGGTTTGGAAATGGAAGGGTTACCACACGGAGCCAGGTTAAGCAACCCTCACCGAGGTTTGGAAATGGATGGGTTACCACACGGGGCCAGGTTAAGCAACCCTTGCCGAGGTTTGGAAATGGATGGGTATCCACAGGGGGCCAGGTTAAGCAACCTTTGCCATGGTTTGGAAATGGATGGGTTACCACACGGGGACCGGTTAAGCAACCCTTGCCGAGGTTTGGAAATGGAAGGGTTACCACACGGAGCCAGGTTAAGCTACCCTTGCCGAGGTTTGGAAATGAATGGGTAACCACAGGGGGCCAGGTTAAGCAACCCTTGCCGAGGTTTGGAAATGGATGGGTTACCACACGGAGCCAGGTTAAGCAACCCCCACCAAGGTTTGGAAATAGATGGGTTACCACACGGAGCCAGGTTAAGCAAGCCTTGCCGAGGTTTGGAAATGGATGGGTAACCACAGGGGGCCAGGGTAAGCAACCTTTGCCAAGGTTTGGAAATGGATGGGTTACCACACGGGAACAGGTTAAGCAACCCTTGCCGAAGTTTGGAAATGGATGGGTTACCACACGGAGCCAGGTTAAGCAACCCTCACCAAGGTTTGGAAATGGATGGGTTACCACACGGGGACAAGTTCAGCAACCTTTGCCGAGGTTTGGAAATGGATGGGTTACCATACGGGGACAGGTTAAGCAACCCTTGCCGAGGTTTGAAAATGGATTGGTTACCACACGGGGACAGGTTAAGCAACCCTTGCCGAGGTTTGGAAATGGATGGGTTACCACACGGGGCCAGGTTAAGCAACCCTTGCCGAGGTTTGGAAATGGATGGGTAACCACAGGGGGCCAGGTTAAGCAACCCTCACCGAGGTTTGGAAATGGATGGGTTACCACACGGGGCCAGGTTAAGCAACCCTTGCCGAGGTTTGGAAATGGATGGGTAACCACAGGGGGCCAGGTTAAGCAACCTTTGCCATGGTTTGGAAATGGATGGGTTACCACACGGGGACAGGTTAAGCAACCCTTGCCGAGGTTTGGAAATGGAAGGGTTACCACACGGAGCCAGGTTAAGCAACCCTTGCCGAGGTTTGGAAATGAATGGGTCACCGCAGGTGAAGCGGAGATGACGCGAAGAGGAGTCGGTACTGCTTGCCCAAACGGAGGCACGTTTGGTGAAGGCTGGAGGCAGTGTGACAACGAGAAATCAGGACCTTCTTACGTGAGTTGCCCCAACGCCAACGTGAAGAAATTCAAGCAAGCGCGGGTAAACGGCGGGAGTAACTATGACTCTCTTAAGAGAGTTGACCCGATTAATACACGAACCTCGGGTATACTATTTTTTTACTATCGACTGCCTCTAACAGTCGACTGGGAAGAGCAGTTCGCACACGTCAAGGGTTCTAGTGGTGCGTCAATAACACCTGGCGTTGCTAGAACCAACTCCTATCCCTGGCCTGCTCGTGGCGCCGCTGCCTAGCCAACAGGGAGGGGGGGGGGGGGCGATCACCAAAAAGATGACTGAACCCTTTCCGAGGTTTGGAAATGGATGGGTAACCACAGGGGGCCAGGGTAAGCAACCTTTGCCAAGGTTTGGAAATGGATGGGTTAGCACACGGGAACAGGTTAAGCAACCCTCACCGAGGTTTGGAAATGGATGGGTTACCACACAGGGCCAGGTTAAGCAACCCTTGCCGAGGTTTGGAAATGGATGGGTAACCACAGGGGGCCAGGTTAAGCAACCCTTGCCGAGGTTTGGAAATGGATGGGTTACCACACGGAGCCAGGTTAAGCAACCCCCACCAAGGTTTGGAAATGGATGGGTTACCACACGGAGCCAGGTTAAGCAACCCTTGCCGAGGTTTGGAAATGGATGGGTAACCACAGGAGGCCAGGTTAGGCAACCCTTGCCGAGGTTTGGAAATGGATGGGTCACCGCAGGTGAAGCGTAGATGACGCGAAGAGGAGTCGGTGCTGCTTGCCCAAACGGAGGCACGTTTGGTGAAGGCTGGAGGCAGTGTGACAACAAGCGCACCGGAGGCTAAAGTCCTACCAGAGCCGGGTACGAGCGTGCCTGGCAGATCTGGATGGTGCCGAGTCTCCGAGTGTCCAAGGGGAGGCAAATTTGCCTGAGGGGGCCCCCGAGCGATTACTCTGTCAAAAGCCCGATAACAGAGCGAACTGACGTGAGGACGGAGCGCCCTTCTGAGATCGCGCCTGAACCCGCAAGCCTGCAAAGACCGGACCTGTCCGAGCCAGACCACGTCAAAATCGCGGAGGACCTCATAGAGAGCCAAAGCGAAGTGCATGTGATGGGGAAAGTCGGGAGCGGCCTAGGCGCAAAGGCCAGTCACATAAAACCCAATCAGCTGATGTCACATTGTCTGCGCGAAAGCGGCGTAGGATGGAGTACGCGAGGGTGCAGGAGCTGTACAAGACCAGTAGGTCTCGAGCGGCTTCTGAAGTAATTGACGGACAAACTCGGGGGAGTCAAGCATAGTCTTGCTGAGCTGGAAGCCTACTGGCGACCGGTGATGGAGGCCGTGTCTGACGCTCTGGGGCTAACGCCGGAGGTTCTGGGCGCGTTTAAAGACTCGGAGTGGCACGGGGGTAACCGAGATTACTCGCAGCTGTGGAACTGAACGGCAAGTCCGCTTCGGGTCCAGAGGGAATCCTCCTTGTGGACCTGGAAATCAGTACCTTTTGCAACACAGGCGGAAATATTCAACGATGGTTGGGGAGGTCCCAGATAAGCTCCGCGGCTGCCACACGGTCTTTGTACCCAAGACAGAGAATCCTGCAGGTCCTGAGCAGTACCGGCCGATTTCGATCGCGTCGGTGCCCCTCAGGCACATGCACTCCGTTTTGGCGAAGAGGCTTGATGCGTGCTGCCCTCCCGATGCACGACAGCGTGGATTTATCTGCGCCGACGGCACACTCGAGAATCCGGGTGTGCTAAACGCGGTGCTGGGAGACAGTGGAAAGAAGTTGCGCGAATGCCATGTTGCTGTGCTGGATTTCGCCAATGCGTTCGATACACTGTCGCATGCGGCGCTGGTTGATCTGCTGAGGGAAAGAGGCCTGCCTGAGGGGTTCTGGACTACGTTGCGAGGCTGTATGCCACTTCCGAATCCGTCTTGGTCGTGAATGGAGCCCGCAGCTGTCCTACTAGAGTGGGTCAGGGAGTTCGCAAGAGACCCTTTATCGCCTTTATTGTTCAACATGGCGATGGATGCGATCCTAGCAGCCTTACCGAGGGAAGTCGGATATGGGTTAGAAGTCGAGAATGTCTCGGCTCCGGCCTATGTCGACAATCTAGTCATGCTTGAAGGTTCAGGTTGGCATGCAATCCCCTATCGACAGTGTCTGGCGCACTGGCAGGATGATGGGACTTTTTATCAGTCACGCGAAAAGCGCCGTTCTTTCGATGGTGCCTAAAGGGAAGCGAAAGAAGGTGCACTTCCTGACCGATCGTAACTTAAAGGTGGGATCGCGATGGTTGCGGCAAGTGTCCTGCGTTGAACGTTGGCGCTACCTAGGCGTGGACTTTAAGGCGTCTGGATGCATGACGTTAGAGCATGATATCAAAATGGCCTTGACCAACATCATAAAGGCGCCCCTTAATCCGCAGCAGCGGCTGGAGATAGAAGGGTTCACCTGATTCCGAGGTTCCTGCACGATCTTGTGCTAGGGAACATCACGGAAGACAGGTTGAGATTGCTCGACGACAGTGCGGGATTGGCTTCGGCTACCGAAGGATGTGCCTGTCGGCTACTTCCACGCAGCAACCACGGACGGCGGCTTATCGCTGAGGTCATGTGTGCCGGACCACATTCACAAGAGATTCGGTCGCCTGAACTCATCGCAATGGCCAGTGGCTAGAGAGCCGCCGCCAGATCCGATACCTGGATGGGTTACCACACGGAGACAGGTTAAGCAAGCCTTGCCGAGGTTTGGAAATGGATGGGTAACCACAGGGGGCCAGGGTAAGCAACCTTTGCCAAGGTTTGGAAATGGATGGGTTACCACACGGGAACAGGTTAAGCAACCCTTGCCGAAGTTTGGAAATGGATGGGTTACCACACGGAGCCAGGTTAAGCAACCCTCACCAAGGTTTGGAAATGGATGGGTTACCACACGGGGACAGGTTCAGCAACCTTTGCCGAGGTTTGGAAATGGATGGGTTACCATACGGGGACAGGTTAAGCAACCCTTGCCGAGGTTTGGAAATGGATTGGTTACCACACGGGGACAGGTTAAGCAACCCTTGCCGAGGTTAGGAAATGGATGGGTTACCACACGGGGACAGGTTAAGCAACCCTTGTTGAGGATTGGAAATGGATGGGTTACCACACGGAGCCAGGTTAAGCAACCCTTGCCGAGGTTTGGAAATGGAAGGGTTACCACACGGGGACCGGTTAAGCAACCCTTGCCGAGGTTTGGAAATGGATGGGTTACCATACGGGGACAGGTTAAGCAACCCTTGCCGAGGTTTGGAAATGGATTGGTTACCACACGGGGACAGGTTAAGCAACCCTTGCCGAGGTTTGGAAATAGATGGGTTACCACACGGGGACAGGTTAAGCAACCCTTGTTGAGGATTGGAAATGAATGGGTTACCACACGGAGCCAGGTTAAGCAACCCTTGCCGAGGTTTGGAAATGGAAGGGTTACCACACGGAGCCAGGTTAAGCAACCCTCACCGAGGTTTGGAAATGGATGGGTTACCACACGGGGCCAGGTTAAGCAACCCTTGCCGAGGTTTGGAAATGGATGGGTATCCACAGGGGGCCAGGTTAAGCAACCTTTGCCATGGTTTGGAAATGGATGGGTTACCACACGGGGACCGGTTAAGCAACCCTTGCCGAGGTTTGGAAATGGAAGGGTTACCACACGGAGCCAGGTTAAGCTACCCTTGCCGAGGTTTGGAAATGAATGGGTAACCACAGGGGGCCAGGTTAAGCAACCCTTGCCGAGGTTTGGAAATGGATGGGTTACCACACGGAGCCAGGTTAAGCAACCCCCACCAAGGTTTGGAAATAGATGGGTTACCACACGGAGCCAGGTTAAGCAAGCCTTGCCGAGGTTTGGAAATGGATGGGTAACCACACGGGGCCAGGGTAAGCAACCTTTGCCAAGGTTTGGAAATGGATGGGTTACCACACGGGAACAGGTTAAGCAACCCTTGCCGAAGTTTGGAAATGGATGGGTTACCACACGGAGCCAGGTTAAGCAACCCTCACCAAGGTTTGGAAATGGATGGGTTACCACACGGGGACAAGTTCAGCAACCTTTGCCGAGGTTTGGAAATGGATGGGTTACCATACGGGGACAGGTTAAGCAACCCTTGCCGAGGTTTGAAAATGGATTGGTTACCACACGGGGACAGGTTAAGCAACCCTTGCCGAGGTTTGGAAATGGATGGGTTACCACACGGGGCCAGGTTAAGCAACCCTTGCCGAGGTTTGGAAATGGATGGGTAACCACAGGGGGCCAGGTTAAGCAACCCTCACCGAGGTTTGGAAATGGATGGGTTACCACACGGGGCCAGGTTAAGCAACCCTTGCCGAGGTTTGGAAATGGATGGGTAACCACAGGGGGCCAGGTTAAGCAACCTTTGCCATGGTTTGGAAATGGATGGGTTACCACACGGGGACAGGTTAAGCAACCCTTGCCGAGGTTTGGAAATGGAAGGGTTACCACACGGAGCCAGGTTAAGCAACCCTTGCCGAGGTTTGGAAATGAATGGGTCACCGCAGGTGAAGCGGAGATGACGCGAAGAGGAGTCGGTACTGCTTGCCCAAACGGAGGCACGTTTGGTGAAGGCTGGAGGCAGTGTGACAACGAGAAATCAGGACCTTCTTACGTGAGTTGCCCCAACGCCAACGTGAAGAAATTCAAGCAAGCGCGGGTAAACGGCGGGAGTAACTATGACTCTCTTAAGAGAGTTGACCCGATTAATACACGAACCTCGGGTATACTATTTTTTTACTATCGACTGCCTCTAACAGTCGACTGGGAAGAGCAGTTCGCACACGTCAAGGGTTCTAGTGGTGCGTCAATAACACCTGGCGTTGCTAGAACCAACTCCTATCCCTGGCCTGCTCGTGGCGCCGCTGCCTAGCCAACAGGGAGGGGGGGGGGGGCGATCACCAAAAAGATGACTGAACCCTTTCCGAGGTTTGGAAATGGATGGGTAACCACAGGGGGCCAGGGTAAGCAACCTTTGCCAAGGTTTGGAAATGGATGGGTTAGCACACGGGAACAGGTTAAGCAACCCTCACCGAGGTTTGGAAATGGATGGGTTACCACACAGGGCCAGGTTAAGCAACCCTTGCCGAGGTTTGGAAATGGATGGGTAACCACAGGGGGCCAGGTTAAGCAACCCTTGCCGAGGTTTGGAAATGGATGGGTTACCACACGGAGCCAGGTTAAGCAACCCCCACCAAGGTTTGGAAATGGATGGGTTACCACACGGAGCCAGGTTAAGCAACCCTTGCCGAGGTTTGGAAATGGATGGGTAACCACAGGAGGCCAGGTTAGGCAACCCTTGCCGAGGTTTGGAAATGGATGGGTCACCGCAGGTGAAGCGTAGATGACGCGAAGAGGAGTCGGTGCTGCTTGCCCAAACGGAGGCACGTTTGGTGAAGGCTGGAGGCAGTGTGACAACAAGCGCACCGGAGGCTAAAGTCCTACCAGAGCCGGGTACGAGCGTGCCTGGCAGATCTGGATGGTGCCGAGTCTCCGAGTGTCCAAGGGGAGGCAAATTTGCCTGAGGGGGCCCCCGAGCGATTACTCTGTCAAAAGCCCGATAACAGAGCGAACTGACGTGAGGACGGAGCGCCCTTCTGAGATCGCGCCTGAACCCGCAAGCCTGCAAAGACCGGACCTGTCCGAGCCAGACCACGTCAAAATCGCGGAGGACCTCATAGAGAGCCAAAGCGAAGTGCATGTGATGGGGAAAGTCGGGAGCGGCCTAGGCGCAATCACATAAAACCCAATCAGCTGATGTCACAATGTCTGCGCGAAAGCGGCGTAGGATGGAGTACGCGAGGGTGCAGGAGCTGTACAAGACCAGTAGGTCTCGAGCGGCTTCTGAAGTAATTGACGGACAAACTCGGGGGAGTCAAGCATAGTCTTGCTGAGCTGGAAGCCTACTGGCGACCGGTGATGGAGGCCGTGTCTGACGCTCTGGGGCTAACGCCGGAGGTTCTGGGCGCGTTTAAAGACTCGGAGTGGCACGGGGGTAACCGAGATTACTCGCAGCTGTGGAACTGAACGGCAAGTCCGCTTCGGGTCCAGAGGGAATCCTCCTTGTGGACCTGGAAATCAGTACCTTCTGCAACACAGGCGGAAATATTCAACGATGGTTGGGGAGGTCCCAGATAAGCTCCGCGGCTGCCACACGGTCTTTGTACCCAAGACAGAGAATCCTGCAGGTCCTGAGCAGTACCGGCCGATTTCGATCGCGTCGGTGCCCCTCAGGCACATGCACTCCGTTTTGGCGAAGAGGCTTGATGCGTGCTGCCCTCCCGATGCACGACAGCGTGGATTTATCTGCGCCGACGGCACACTCGAGAATCCGGGTGTGCTAAACGCGGTGCTGGGAGACAGTGGAAAGAAGTTGCGCGAATGCCATGTTGCTGTGCTGGATTTCGCCAATGCGTTCGATACACTGTCGCATGCGGCGCTGGTTGATCTGCTGAGGGAAAGAGGCCTGCCTGAGGGGTTCTGGACTACGTTGCGAGGCTGTATGCCACTTCCGAATCCGTCTTGGTCGTGAATGGAGCCCGCAGCTGTCCTACTAGAGTGGGTCAGGGAGTTCGCAAGAGACCCTTTATCGCCTTTATTGTTCAACATGGCGATGGATGCGATCCTAGCAGCCTTACCGAGGGAAGTCGGATATGGGTTAGAAGTCGAGAATGTCTCGGCTCCGGCCTATGTCGACAATCTAGTCATGCTTGAAGGTTCAGGTTGGCATGCAATCCCCTATCGACAGTGTCTGGCGCACTGGCAGGATGATGGGACTTTTTATCAGTCACGCGAAAAGCGCCGTTCTTTCGATGGTGCCTAAAGGGAAGCGAAAGAAGGTGCACTTCCTGACCGATCGTAACTTAAAGGTGGGATCGCGATGGTTGCGGCAAGTGTCCTGCGTTGAACGTTGGCGCTACCTAGGCGTGGACTTTAAGGCGTCTGGATGCATGACGTTAGAGCATGATATCAAAATGGCCTTGACCAACATCATAAAGGCGCCCCTTAATCCGCAGCAGCGGCTGGAGATAGAAGGGTTCACCTGATTCCGAGGTTCCTGCACGATCTTGTGCTAGGGAACATCACGGAAGACAGGTTGAGATTGCTCGACGACAGTGCGGGATTGGCTTCGGCTACCGAAGGATGTGCCTGTCGGCTACTTCCACGCAGCAACCACGGACGGCGGCTTATCGCTGAGGTCATGTGTGCCGGACCACATTCACAAGAGATTCGGTCGCCTGAACTCATCGCAATGGCCAGTGGCTAGAGAGCCGCCGCCAGATCCGATACCTGGATGGGTTACCACACGGAGACAGGTTAAGCAAGCCTTGCCGAGGTTTGGAAATGGATGGGTAACCACAGGGGGCCAGGGTAAGCAACCTTTGCCAAGGTTTGGAAATGGATGGGTTACCACACGGGAACAGGTTAAGCAACCCTTGCCGAAGTTTGGAAATGGATGGGTTACCACACGGAGCCAGGTTAAGCAACCCTCACCAAGGTTTGGAAATGGATGGGTTACCACACGGGGACAGGTTCAGCAACCTTTGCCGAGGTTTGGAAATGGATGGGTTACCATACGGGGACAGGTTAAGCAACCCTTGCCGAGGTTTGGAAATGGATTGGTTACCACACGGGGACAGGTTAAGCAACCCTTGCCGAGGTTAGGAAATGGATGGGTTACCACACGGGGACAGGTTAAGCAACCCTTGTTGAGGATTGGAAATGGATGGGTTACCACACGGAGCCAGGTTAAGCAACCCTTGCCGAGGTTTGGAAATGGAAGGGTTACCACACGGGGACCGGTTAAGCAACCCTTGCCGAGGTTTGGAAATGGATGGGTTACCACACGGGAACAGGTTAAGCAACCCTTGCCGAGGTTTGGAAATGGATGGGTTAACACACATAGCCAGGTTAAGCAACTCTCACCAAGGTTTGGAAATGGATGGAATACCACAGGGGGCCAGGTTAAGTAACCCTTGCTGAGGTTTGGAAATGGATGGGTAACCACAGGGGGCCAGGGTAAGCAACCTAAGCCAAGGTTTGGAAATGGATGGGTTACCACACGGGAACAAGTTAAGCAACCCTTGCCGAAGTTTGGAAATGGATGGGTTACCACACGGAGCCAGGTTAAGCAACCCTCACCAAGGTTTGGAAATGGATGGGTTACCACACGGGGACAGGTTCAGCAACCTTTGCCGAGGTTTGGAAATGGATGGGTTACCAATACCATACGGGGACAGGTTAAGCAACCCTTGCCGAGGTTTGGAAATGGATTGGTTACCACACGGGGACAGGTTAAGCAACCCTTGCCGAGGTTTGGAAATGGATGGGTTACCACACGGGGACAGGTTAAGCAACCCTTGTTGAGGATTGGAAATGGATGGGTTACCACACGGAGCCAGGTTAAGCAACCCTCACCGAGGTTTGGAAATGGATGGGTTACCACACAAAGCCAGGTTAAGCAACCCTCACCAAGGTTTGGAAATAAATGGGTTACCACACGGGGACAGGTTCAGCAACCTTTGCCGAGGTTTGGAAATGGATGGGTTACTATACGGGGACAGGTTAAGCAACCCTTGCCGAGGTTTGGAAATGGATGAGTTACCACACGGGGACAGGTTAAGCAACCCTTGCCGAGGTTTGGAAATGGATGGGTTACCACACGGGGACAGGTTAAGCAACCCTTGCCGAGGTTTGGAAATGGATGGGTAACCACAGGGGGCCAGGGTAAGCAACCTTTGCCAAGGTTTGGAAATGGATGGGTTACCACACGGGAACAGGTTAAGCAACCCTTGCCGAAGTTTGGAAATGGATGGGTTACCACACGGAGCCAGGTTAAGCAACCCTCACCAACGTTTGGAAATGGATGGGTTACCACACGGGAACAGGTTAAGCAACCCTTGCCGAAGTTTGGAAATGGATGGGTTACCACACAAAGCCAGGTTAAGCAACCCTCACCAAGGTTTGGAAATAAATGGGTTACCACACGGGGACAGGTTCAGCAACCTTTGCCGAGGTTTGGAAATGGATGGGTTACTATACGGGGACAGGTTAAGCAACCCTTGCCGAGGTTTGGAAATGGATGAGTTACCACACGGGGACAGGTTAAGCAACCCTTGCCGAGGTTTGGAAATGGATGGGTTACCACACGGGGACAGGTTAAGCAACCCTTGCCGAGGTTTGGAAATGGATGGGTAACCACAGGGGGCCAGGGTAAGCAACCTTTGCCAAGGTTTGGAAATGGATGGGTTACCACACGGGGACAGGTTAAGCAACCCTCACCAAGGTTTGGAAATGGATGGGTTACCACACGGGGACAGGTTAAGCAACCTTTGCCGAGGTTTGGAAATGGATGGGTTACCACACGGAGCCAGGTTAAGCAACCCTTGCCGAGGTTTGGAAATGGAAGGGTTACCACACGGAGCCAGGTTAAGCAACCCTCACCGAGGTTTGGAAATGGATGGGTTACCACACGGGGCCAGGTTAAGCAACCCTTGCCGAGGTTTGGAAATGGATGGGTTACCACACGGGGACAGGTTCAGCAACCTTTGCCGAGATTTGGAAATGGATGGGTTACCATACGGGGACAGGTTAAGCAACCCTTGCCGAGGTTTGGAAATGGATTGGTTACCACACGGGGACAGGTTAAGCAACCCTTGCCGAGGTTTGGAAATGGATGGGTTACCACACGGGGACAGGTTAAGCAACCCATGTTGAGGATTGGAAATGGATGGGTTACCACACGGAGCCAGGTTAAGCAACCCTTGCCGAGGTTTGGAAATGGAAGGGTTACCACACGGAGCCAGGTTAAGCAACCCTCACCGAGGTTTGGAAATGGATGGGTTACCACACGGGGCCAGGTTAAGCAACCCTTGCCGAGGTTTGGAAATGGATGGGTAACCACAGGGGGCCAGGTTAAGCAACCTTTGCCATGGTTTGGAAATGGATGGGTTACCACACGGGGACCGGTTAAGCAACCCTTGCCGAGGTTTGGAAATGGAAGGGTTACCACACGGAGCCGGGTTAAGCTACCCTTGCCGAGGTTTGGAAATGAATGGGTCACCGCACGGGGACAGGTTCAGCAACCTTTGCCGAGGTTTGGAAATGGATGGGTTACCATACGGGGACAGGTTAAGCAACCCTTGCCGAGGTTTGGAAATGGATGGGTTACCACACGGGGACAGGTTAAGCAACCCTTGCCGAGGTTTGGAAATAGATGGGTTACCACACGGGGACAGGTTAAGCAACCCTTGTTGAGGATTGGAAATGAATGGGTTACCACACGGAGCCAGGTTAAGCAACCCTTGCCGAGGTTTGGAAATGGAAGGGTTACCACACGGAGCCAGGTTAAGCAACCCTCACCGAGGTTTGGAAATGGATGGGTTACCACACGGGGCCAGGTTAAGCAACCCTTGCCGAGGTTTGGAAATGGATGGGTATCCACAGGGGGCCAGGTTAAGCAACCTTTGCCATGGTTTGGAAATGGATGGGTTACCACACGGGGACCGGTTAAGCAACCCTTGCCGAGGTTTGGAAATGGAAGGGTTACCACACGGAGCCAGGTTAAGCTACCCTTGCCGAGGTTTGGAAATGAATGGGTCACCGCACGGGGACAGGTTCAGCAACCTTTGCCGAGGTTTGGAAATGGATGGGTTACCATACGGGGACAGGTTAAGCAACCCTTGCCGAGGTTTGGAAATGGATTGGTTACCACACGGGGACAGGTTAAGCAACCCTTGCCGAGGTTTGGAAATAGATGGGTTACCACACGGGGACAGGTTAAGCAACCCTTGTTGAGGATTGGAAATGAATGGGTTACCACACGGAGCCAGGTTAAGCAACCCTTGCCGAGGTTTGGAAATGGAAGGGTTACCACACGGAGCCAGGTTAAGCAACCCTCACCGAGGTTTGGAAATGGATGGGTTACCACACGGGGCCAGGTTAAGCAACCCTTGCCGAGGTTTGGAAATGGATGGGTATCCACAGGGGGCCAGGTTAAGCAACCTTTGCCATGGTTTGGAAATGGATGGGTTACCACACGGGGACCGGTTAAGCAACCCTTGCCGAGGTTTGGAAATGGAAGGGTTACCACACGGAGCCAGGTTAAGCTACCCTTGCCGAGGTTTGGAAATGAATGGGTCACCGCAGGTGAAGCGGAGATGACGCGAAGAGGAGTCGGTACTGCTTGCCCAAACGGAGGCACGTTTGGTGAAGGCTGGAGGCAGTGTGACAACGAGAAATCAGGACCTTCTTACGTGAGTTGCCCCAACGCCAACGTGAAGAAATTCAAGCAAGCGCGGGTAAACGGCGGGAGTAACTATGACTCTCTTAAGAGAGTTGACCCGATTAATACACGAACCTCGGGTATACTATTTTTTTACTATCGACTGCCTCTAACAGTCGACTGGGAAGAGCAGTTCGCACACGTCAGGGGTTCTAGTGGTGCGTCAATAACACCTGGCGTTGCTAGAACCAACTCCTATCCCTGGCCTGCTCGTGGCGCCGCTGCCTAGCAAACAGGGAGGGGGGGGGGGGGCGGTCACCGAAAAGATGACTGAACCCTTTCCGAGGTTTGGAAATGGATGGGTAACCACAGGGGGCCAGGGTAAGCAACCTTTGCCAAGGTTTGGAAATGGATGGGTTACCACACGGGAACATGTTAAGCAACCCTTGCCGAAGTTTGGAAATGGATGGGTTACCACACGGAGCCAGGTTAAGCAACCCTCACCAAGGTTTGGAATTGGATGGGTTACCACACGGGGACAGGTTCAGCAACCTTTGCCGAGGTTTGGAAATGGATGGGTTACCATACGGGGACAGGTTAAGCAACCCTTGCCGAGGTTTGGAAATGGATTGGTTACCACACGGGGACAGGTTAAGCAACCCTTGCCGAGGTTTGGAAATGGATGGGTTACCACACGGGGACAGGTTAAGCAACCCTTGTTGAGGATTGGATATGAATGGGTTACCACACGGAGCCAGGTTAAGCAACCCTTGCCGAGGTTTGGAAATGGAAGGGTTACCACACGGAGCCAGGTTAAGCAACCCTCACCGAGGTTTGGAAATGGATGGGTTACCACACGGGGCCAGGTTAAGCAACCCTTGCCGAGGTTTGGAAATGGATGGGTATCCACAGGGGGCCAGGTTAAGCAACCTTTGCCATGGTTTGGAAATGGATGGGTTACCACACGGGGACCGGTTAAGCAACCCTTGCCGAGGTTTGGAAATGGAAGGGTTACCACACGGAGCCAGGTGAAGCTACCCTTGCCGAGGTTTGGAAATGAATGGGTCACCGCAGGTGAAGCGAAGATGACGCGAAGAGGAGTCGGTACTGCTTGCCCAAACGGAGGCACGTTTGGTGAAGGCTGGAGGCAGTGTGACAACGAGAAATCAGGACCTTCTTACGTGAGTTGCCCCAACGCCAACGTGAAGAAATTCAAGCAAGCGCGGGTAAACGGCGGGAGTAACTATGACTCTCTTAAGAGAGTTGACCCGATTAATACACGAACCTCGGGTATACTATTTTTTTACTATCGACTGCCTCTAACAGTCGACTGGGAAGAGCAGTTCGCACACGTCAGGGGTTCTAGTGGTGCGTCAATAACACCTGGCGTTGCTAGAACCAACTCCTATCCCTGGCCTGCTCGTGGCGCCGCTGCCTAGCCAACAGGGAGGGGGGGGGGGGGGGGGCGATCACCGAAAAGATGACTGAACCCTTTCCGAGGTTTGGAAATGGATGGGTAACCACAGGGGGCCAGGGTAAGCAACCTTTGCCAAGGTTTGGAAATGGATGGGTTACCACACGGGAACAGGTTAAGCAACCCTTGCCGAAGTTTGGAAATGGATGGGTTACCACACGAAGCCAGGTTAAGCAACCCTCACCAAGGTTTGGAAATGGATGGGTTACCACACGGGGACAGGTTCAGCAACCTTTGCCAAGGTTTGGTAATGGATGGGTTACCATACGGGGACAGGTTAAGCAACCCTTGCCGAGGTTTGGAAATGGATTGGTTACCACACGGGGACAGGTTAAGCAACCCTTGCCGAGGTGTGGAAATGGATGGGTTACCACACGGGGACAGGTTAAGCAACCCTTGTTGAGGATTGGAAATGGATGGGTTACCACACGGAGCCAGGTTAAGCAACCCTTGCCGAGGTTTGGAAATGGAAGGGTTACCACACGGAGCCAGGTTAAGCAACCCTCACCGAGGTTTGGAAATGGATGGGTTACCACACGGGGCCAGGTTAAGCAACCCTTGCCGAGGTTTGGAAATGGATGGGTAACCACAGGGGGCCAGGTTAAGCAACCTTTGCCATGGTTTGGAAATGGATGGGTTACCACACGGGGACCGGTTAAGCAACCCTCACCAAGGTTTGGAAATGGATGGGTTACCACACGGGGACAGGTTCAGCAACCTTTGCCGAGGTTTGGAAATGGATGGGTTACCACACGGAGCCAGGTTAAGCAACCCTCACCAAGGTTTGGAAATGGATGGGTTACCACACGGGGACAGGTTCAGCAACCTTTGCCGAGGTTTGGAAATGGATGGGTTACCATACGGGGACAGGTTAAGCAACCCTTGCCGAGGTTTGGAAATGGATTGGTTACCACACGGGGACAGGTTAAGCAACCCTTGCCGAGGTGTGGAAATGGATGGGTTACCACACGGGGACAGGTTAAGCAACCCTTGTTGAGGATTGGAAATGGATGGGTTACCACACGGAGCCAGGTTAAGCAACCCTTGCCGAGGTTTGGAAATGGAAGGGTTACCACACGGAGCCAGGTTAAGATACCCTCACCGAGGTTTGGAAATGGATGGGTTACCACACGGGGCCAGGTTAAGCAACCCTTGCCGAGGTTTGGAAATGGATGGGTAACCACAGGGGGCCAGGTTAAGCAACCTTTGCCATGGTTTGGAAATGGATGGGTTACCACACGGGGACCGGTTAAGCAACCCTTGCCGAGGTTTGGAAATGGAAGGGTTACCACACGGAGCCAGGTTAAGCTACCCTTGCCGAGGTTTGGAAATGAATGGGTCACCGCAGGTGAAGCGGAGATGACGCGAAGAGGAGTCGGTACTGCTTGCCCAAACGGAGGCACGTTTGGTGAAGGCTGGAGGCAGTGTGACAACGAGAAATCGGGACCTTCTTACGTGAGTTGCCCCAACGCCAACGTGAAGAAATTCAAGCAAGCGCGGGTAAACGGCGGGAGTAACTATGACTCTCTTAAGAGAGTTGACCCGATTAATACACGAACCTCGGGTATACTATTTTTTTACTATCGACTGCCTCTAACAGTCGACTGGGAAGAGCAGTTCGCACACGTCAAGGGTTCTAGTGGTGCGTCAATAACACCTGGAGTTGCTAGAACCAACTCCTATCCCTGGCCTGCTCGTGGCGCCGCTGCCTAGCCAACAGGGAGGGGGGGGGGGCGATCACCGAAAAGATGACTGAACCCTTTCCGAGGTTTGGAAATGGATGGGTTACCACACGGGGCCAGGTTAAGCTACCCTTGCCGAAGTTTGGAAATGGATGGGTAACCACAGGGGGCCAGGTTAAGCAACCCTTGCCGAGGTTTTGAAATGGATGGGTTACCACACGGAGCCAGGTTAAGCAACCCTCACCAAGGTTTGGAAATGGATGGGTTACCACACGGGGACAGGTTCAGCAACCTTTGCCGAGGTTTGGAAATGGATGGGTTACCATACGGGGACAGGTTAAGCAACCCTTGTTGAGGATTGGAAATGGATGGGTTACCACACGGAGCCAGGTTAAGCAACCCTTGCCGAGGTTTGGAAATGAATGGGTCACCGCAGGTGAAGCGGAGATGACGCGAAGAGGAGTCGGTACTGCTTGCCCAAACGGAGGCACGTTTGGTGAAGGCTGGAGGCAGTGTGACAACGAGAAATCGGGACCTTCTTACGTGAGTTGCCCCAACGCCAACGTGAAGAAATTCAAGCAAGCGCGGGTAAACGGCGGGAGTAACTATGACTCTCTTAAGAGAGTTGACCCGATTAATACACGAACCTCGGGTATACTATTTTTTTACTATCGACTGCCTCTAACAGTCGACTGGGAAGAGCAGTTCGCACACGTCAGGGGTTCTAGTGGTGCGTCAATAACACCTGGCGTTGCTAGAACCAACTCCTATCCCTGGCCTGCTCGTGGCGCCGCTGCCTAGCCAACAGGGAGGGGGGGGGGGGGCGATCACCGAGAAGATGACTGAACCCTTTCCGAGGTTTGGAAATGGATGGGTAACCACAGGGGGCCAGGGTAAGCAACCTTTGCCAAGGTTTGGAAATGGATGGGTTACCACACGGGAACAGGCTAAGCAACCCTTGCCGAAGTTTGGAAATGGATGGGTTACCACACGGAGCCAGGTTAAGCAACCCTCACCAAGGTTTGGAAATGGATGGGTTACCACACGGGGACAGGTTCAGCAACCTTTGCCGAGGTTTGGAAATGGATGGGTTACCATACGGGGACAGGTTAAGCAACCCTTGCCGAGGTTTGGAAATGGATTGGTTACCACACGGGGACAGGTTAAGCAACCCTTGCCGAGGTGTGGAAATGGATGGGTTACCACACGGGGACAGGTTAAGCAACCCTTGTTGAGGATTGGAAATGGATGGGTTACCACACGGAGCCAGGTTAAGCAACCCTCACCGAGGTTTGGAAATGGATGGGTTACCACACGGGGCCAGGTTAAGCAACCCTTGCCGAGGTTTGGAAATGGATGGGTAACCACAGGGGGCCAGGTTAAGCAACCTTTGCCATGGTTTGGAAATGGATGGGTTACCACACGGGGACAGGATAAGCAACCCTTGCCGAGGTTTGGAAATGGATGGGTTACCACACGGAGCCAGGTTAAGCAACCCTTGCCGAGGTTTGGAAATGAATGGGTCACCCACCGCAGGTGAAGCGGAGATGACGCGAAGAGGAGTCGGTACTGCTTGCCCAAACGGAGGCACGTTTGGTGAAGGCTGGAGGCAGTGTGACAACGAGAAATCAGGACCTTCTTACGTGAGTTGCCCCAACGCCAACGTGAAGAAATTCAAGCAAGTGCGGGTAAACGGCGGGAGTAACTATGACTCTTTTAAGAGAGTTGACCCGATTAATACACGAACCTCGGGTATACTATTTTTTTACTATCGACTGCCTCTAACAGTCGACTGGGAAGAGCAGTTCGCACACGTCAAGGGTTCTAGTGGTGCGTCAATAACACCTGGCGTTGCTAGAACCAACTCCTATCCCTGGCCTGCTCGTGGCGCCGCTGCCTAGCCAACAGGGAGGGGGGGGGGGGGGGGCGATCACCGAAAAGATGACTGAACCCTTTCCGAGGTTTGGAAATGGATGGGTAACCACAGGGGGCCAGGGTAAGCAACCTTTGCCAAGGTTTGGAAATGGATGGGTTACCACACGGGAACAGGTTAAGCAACCCTCACCGAGGTTTGGAAATGGATGGGTAACCACAGGGGGCCAGGTTAAGCAACCCTTGCCGAGGTTTGGAAATAGATGGGTTACCACACGGAGCCAGGTTAAGCAACCCCCACCAAGGTTTGGAAATGGATGGGTTACCTCACGGAGCCAGGTTAAGCAACCCTTGCCGAGGTTTGGAAATGGATGGGTAATCACAGGGGGCCAGGTTAGGCAACCCTTGCCGAGGTTTGGAAATGGATGGGTCACCGCAGGTGAAGCGTAGATGACGCGAAGAGGAGTCGGTGCTGCTTGCCCAAACGGAGGCACGTTTGGTGAAGGCTGGAGGCAGTGTGACAACAAGCGCACCGGAGGCTAAAGTCCTACCAGAGCCGGGTACGAGCGTGCCTGGCAGATCTGGATGGTGCCGAGTCTCCGAGTGTCCAAGGGGAGGCAAATTTGCCTGAGGGGGCCCCCGAGCGATCACACTGTCAAAAGCCCGATAACAGAGCGAACTGACGTGAGGACGGAGCGCCCTTCTGAGATCGCGCCTGAACCCGCAAGCCTGCAAAGACCGGACCTGTCCGAGCCAGACCACGTCAAAATCGCGGAGGACCTCATAGAGAGCCAAAGCGAAGTGCATGTGATGGGGAAAGTCGGGAGCGGCCTAGGCGCAAAGGCCAGTCACATAAAACCCAATCAGCTGATGTCACATTGTCTGCGCGAAAGCGGCGTAGGATGGAGTACGCGAGGGTGCAGGAGCTGTACAAGACCAGTAGGTCTCGAGCGGCTTCTGAAGTAATTGACGGACAAACTCGGGGGAGTCAAGCATAGTCTTGCTGAGCTGGAAGCCTACTGGCGACCGGTGATGGAGGCCGTGTCTGACGCTCTGGGGCTAACGCCGGAGGTTCTGGGCGCGTTTAAAGACTCGGAGTGGCACGGGGGTAACCGAGATTACTCGCAGCTGTGGAACTGAACGGCAAGTCCGCTTCGGGTCCAGAGGGAATCCTCCTTGTGGACCTGGAAATCAGTACCTTCTGCAACACAGGCGGAAATATTCAACGATGGTTGGGGAGGTCCCAGATAAGCTCCGCGGCTGCCACACGGTCTTTGTACCCAAGACAGAGAATCCTGCAGGTCCTGAGCAGTACCGGCCGATTTCGATCGCGTCGGTGCCCCTCCGGCACATGCACTCCGTTTTGGCGAAGAGGCTTGATGCGTGCTGCCCTCCCGATGCACGACAGCGTGGATTTATCTGCGCCGACGGCACACTCGAGAATCCGGGTGTGCTAAACGCGGTGCTGGGAGACAGTAGAAAGAAGTTGCGCGAATGCCATGTTGCTGTGCTGGATTTCGCCAAAGCGTTCGATACACTGTCGCATGCGGCGCTGGTTGATCTGCTGAGGGAAAGAGGCCTGCCTGAGGGGTTCTGGACTACGTTGCGAGACTGTATGCCACTTCCGAATCCGTCTTGGTCGTGAATGGAGCCCGCAGCTGTCCTACTAGAGTGGGTCAGGGAGTTCGCAAGAGACCCTTTATCGCCTTTATTGTTCAACATGGCGATGGATGCGATCCTAGCAGCCTTACCGAGGGAAGTCGGATATGGGTTAGAAGTCGAGAATGTCTCGGCTCCGGCCTATGTCGACAATCTAGTCATGCTTGAAGGTTCAGGTTGGCATGCAATCCCCTATCGACAGTGTCTGGCGCACTGGCAGGATGATGGGACTTTTTATCAGTCACGCGAAAAG